>KN483466.1:14464-28669 GCA_000787095.1 Periophthalmodon schlosseri | reverse complement strand
AACATGTCGCAATAATTCATCATAAATGCATAAATAAACTTCCCAACCCTGTCTTGTCTTGCCAAATACTGTATTTTTCCCTATACACACTAACAGGAGTTTGTTCCTAGTCCCTCATTAGGGGTTTGGTCTAAACTGTTAGAGAATCCAACAGGACGCGCTGACCACCACTCTCCGTAAAAGGGCTTAGAGAGGGCTCATTAGCACCACTGCTTTCCACTTTAAATATAATCACTGTCCAAAGAAACACACACAAGATCTGGGTAAGTGTAATGATCTCAAAGTTTCATGTTTTGCTTAAATCTTGTTAGCTACTTTACCCATGTACTTAATGCTCCAACTGCACTGCACTTTTTTCTTTTTTTTGCTTCTAAACTGTGTGTATGGTGTTTTAATATTATTGTGTACTGTTCCCAGTCCTTTTTTGGGAACTTTAGTGCAAACTTGGTCAAACTACAGCTTTCCGGCTAAATCTAAGTGTGCTGTCTTCAGTGGCCTCTGCAATTTCCAGTAGTTGGTGACATCACGAAAGACTGCCCTGGTGTTTGTGATCGCAAACACCTAGCTGCAGAGACGGAGTCTGAGGTGTGGATACCTGTTAAACCCCGCCCCCGCTCTTCTCTCACTCTCTTCTTTGTGGGTGGAGTTTAGATGTTTAGTCCCACTTTAAAGAGACACAACACTAATTCTTGTGGTTTCTCTCTTTCCAAAATGCATTTAGTAAGGACAAGACAAAATTGGATCCATGAGACAAGACATCATTTGTTATAATTTTTTGTTAATAATTGGTAAGGTTCAGTTTGGTCTCACAATTTTGTTGTTTCTTCAAACTTTTGCCTTCACAGTTGCATTGCTTTTTGGAACTATACGAGTAAGGTCTTAACAGGTATAACACACAACGTAAACTCTTTTTTGTCCAAGGTAAACACAAACTCATGAAGAAGCAAAAAAGAATTTTCCATTTGTTTGCACAATTTTGAGATCTTGTGGCACGAGAGCTTGTCCTGTACCTAGATTCTGTATTTCTTAACTATCATGCTGAGTTTTTTGGTGGCTAGAAATCTACACTATAGTTATGGTATACATCTAACTCTTTATGTCAACCCAAAGGGAAACATGTCTTTCAAAACACACCATATTATTAGAAAGGACTACTTCTACCAAATCAATCGTGTCATTATGTGAATATACACTGTGTGAGTGTGAGCTACAACCAGCACCTCCATTCATGCCCATTCATCCCGCTAACATCATTGTCATGCAGCAGCCCCAGGATCTCTCACATCTCTGGACCCAAGCCATGCCTCAAAGCTTTTTAAAAAACAACCAGTGCTCCACAAGGAATCTGACTGCAGAATACCAAAGCATGTGAGATATTTTTAACCAAATGTCTAAACAAAAGTGAAAGATCGCTAGCAGGTGCTTCACTAATACAATGTAGTGCCTAATTGGCTGAGAGGCATCCGACTGTAGACATCCATCTAGACGATCCTACCCTGCAAAGACAATTCCAAACCCTTTTCCTAACCCATTACAGACTTGTCCCTATTCATAAAGTTTAACTAAACACTAAATCCACTTTTTCACTACCAAACTGTGTATATGGTGTTTTAATAGCATTATCTACTGTTCCTAGTATTTTTTTTTTTTGGCAACTTTAATGCAAACTAGGTACATTTGCAGCTTTCTGGTCAAAAAACGCCTAAATCTAGGTTTGTGCTGCCTTCAGTAGGCTCTGTAATTTAGAGTAGTTGGTGACATCACACGGGACTGTCCTGATAAGAGTCAGGTGTTTCTGATTACACACACCTGGCCACAGGTGCGGAGTTTGAAGTGTGGATACCTGTTAGACCAATCACACTGTTCCTTATACCCCAGACCCCGCCCCTCCCCCTCAGTCACTCTCTTCTTTAGTCCTCCAGGTACTACCCAGTTTAGCAGCTTTTTTTGCAATGTGATTATGGGCGGAGTTTAGATGTTTAGTCCCACTTTAAAGAGACACAACACTGCTTCTTGTAGTTTATCCCTTTCAAAAAGCAATGTAGTACTAATGTATTTAGTAGGGACAAGACAAGACAAGGATTGGATCCCAATTTTGTTGTTTCTTCAAACTTTTACCTTTACAGTTGCGTTGCTTTTTGGACCTATACAAATAAGGGCTTCTCAACAGGTATAACTCACAATGTAAATCCTTTTTTGTCCAAGGCAAACACAAACACAAGAAAAAAAAAAACCTCTCAAGATCATTGTACATTTGACAGTTAAATGTCTTGTTTGTGAGACACACACAAACAGAGACAACAAACACTTTATTTTGGATCAGTGTCTTATTTGGTGATTACATGTATGATTTTTTTGGACATGCTTTCAAATAAACTTCACCAGCCAATAATAATCTTTAATTGACAGACTAAGGCAACAAATGAAAAAAAAAAAATGAAATCTCCTAATGAAATGTTGGATTAGGTAGACTGGTTGGTGTGCCCAATCAGACCATGCTAATCTACCTCAGATGGCCACAATATGAGACGTAGCATGTGTTTTGAATGCTAATAGATGCTAACTGTATTCTGCTGTGATCTTTCCCTGTTGTAGTGTCGGGGTTGATCTGATTATAGAGGCAGTACAGAGACGTGTGGGACTGTCGAAGCTGATTGTGTCAAATGCAGCTTTGATTAAACAACAACGCGTCGGTTAACATTTACATTCACTGTCTGAACTGGTCATTTTCAAAGTCATATAGAAATAAGGTAGGTAATCAATGGCATTTTTGGAAATCATACAATATATATGATACTATATGATCGTAATGTTGCTTCTAGTTATGTCATTTTGTTGCTTCAAGAGCGTCTCCATATGCCACAATATAACAGATAGAGATTGGGAAGAACAGTAGCTAGGCATATTTGTGCATCCGGTCATAATGGAAAACAGACATTTTTCTGATTGTCGAAACCGGGAATCTGCTTACAGCATAGAAGCTAGTAGGGTTGTTAAAAGTATCAAAAATCTGATACTAATCCATATTAAAACTAGTATCAAAACTCATTTGAGCAGGTATCAATGCTAAAAAAGTCACATTTACAGGACAGAAATGAACCTTTCCTGAATAACTTTAGAATGATCTTGAGCTGTATCAGAACAAGTACAAGACCACATAGACTAGTATACGCCCATGGACCAGTATGAAACCTACCTGGACAATTTAGGGATTACACAGATATAAAACCGCATTGTAATATAAAAGAAAGTACTACGATTTAATGCTAAAAATCTCTTTCTGTTGTCTAAAGAGAGTGTTTTTAATTATTATTTTGGTATCGGATTCGGTAATGAGTATCAAGTCTATTCCTATTGAAATCGAGTTTGAAATTTTAGTATCTTGACAACACTAGGGGCTAGTACCAAGCTTGCCATATACAGACTATTCAGACTGTAATCTTAGACTACTGTGCAAATCAAGTCTAATACTGCACTGAAACCAACCCTATAATTTCATTTCATTCATTGATTTTATTTTATTTTTTCATATTTCTACCATATTATAATGTTGGTCCTTCATCAAAAACATGAAGCCATCAAGCCTGAAGAGGTTTTAGATGTCATCCATGCGTGTTTCAGTAATTTAGCAATCATTCCCCAGCCCTATTTGAACCTTCCTTATGGTTAGCTGTGAGATTCAAAGCTCCGCCCACAAGCCTACACCCCGCATGCTCCCACACGACAGTTCTCCATAAATCATGATGTAAAACTCTACACAGCAAGTTGACAAACCTGATGTGAAGCGCAGTAGTTTCATTAGCAAATGTTACAAATATAGAAATATAGCATTTTCAAAACAATAAAAGGCAACACGGTGATCTAAATGTGTTATGTGTTAGCAATTAACACCCCACAGAAGAAAGATACCCCGTCTTTAACATATCATCTTCTCTTTGATACATCTAAGACTCTTTTTGCTGCAGGCCTCACAGTTCTAGACTCCGGTGAGCAGTCTTCACAGATCGGTGGCATGCAGGTGTACCACAGAGACTAGCTTCTCATTAAAAGGTGCATTACCCCCTCCCTACCTACCTATCTCCGCTCCAGCCAATCCTCGCTAACCGTACGGACCCCATACCGACTCTCATTATACCGCACAAATGAATTCAGTCCCTCGCAGACAACCAAGGCCCCATGTTAGCATATGGTTAGCATTTTCAAGGTAAAGAATGTTGAATTTATGGCATAGATTTGAACATGGGATAACACAGGGTGAACCAGTGGAACATGTTTTGTTTTTGTGTTGGTATGGTAAAGGTAATGTCGCCACAATGCTAAAATGTCAAACTCGATTTCGATACTAAGGAAGACTCGATACTACAATGATAATAAAAACACTCTCTTTACACAATAGAATGTCATTTTCAACATTAAATCACAGTACTTTCTTTTATATTACCATGTGGCCTTATATCTGTGTAATAGTTTTCGTATCTGATTTTTGACCCTAGGTAAAGGTATTCGAGATTTCAAGGTACAAAGGCAAAACCTGAAATTCTGACTATAATTTGCTACCATCTTCTATGTGTAACTGGTGAAAGGCGTTGTGGAAATTACTTGCAGTTCAAGGCAGCAATAAAACTGATACTCTTCCAACTCTATCAAAGATAATATTTTAGAGAAGTATTTCTGAATCCATAAACCAAGTTGCATTTTGAGACGCAATTTTCCCCCACCATCTTTTTAAAACTAGCAAGCTATAGTGTAAAATGAATTCATATGACATAGTTTAAAAATCATGTAACAAGCTGTCAAATCATATTATTATTATTTCATATATATATTTTTTAACTATGTATAACCGCTACCTAACTACCTCTACTGGAATGCTTTTAATCATCTTTTAATAATCTTTTGTGAGACATGTTGTTAAGTCTGAACTGAAAAGCTGTTCCTGTTCACTCAGGACTTGTATTTTAGTTTGACCGGGAGTGCGACTTATACTCAGATGCGATTTATATGTGAAATATATGTTGTTTTCTTCATTATTATGAATTTTTTGGCTGGTGCAACTTATACTCCGGTGCGACTTATACTCCAGAAAATACGGTATATCCAATTAGAATTAAGAATTGACTTGGGATAACGCATTATACAGTATAGAAAGCATACCTTCATAATAAAGAGGAAGTATGATAGTAATAAAATAGTGGCCAAAATTTGCACCCAAAAATAAAAAGATTGGTATAACTGTATCACATTATATTTAAATGGGTTTTACAATTACAAACCATTTCAAACCATTTCACGCTATACAGTTTGAGTGTTATTCAAATGAAATGTCTTTTATTTTTTTCTCTCTTAACACTGTCATTTTTTGGCATAGTAAAAATCTTAAAAGCCATATATTACGCAAAATTGACTCCTTTGAGCTTTTGGTCACATTATGACCTTGTTACCGCCTCAAAAACATACCTGGAGTTGAGGTATGAGTTCATTCACACATTCATGTTTGAGTAACGCTGCATTGGGCAACCCTTGTGATGTCATTAAGTGGTACTTTGAAGTTAACAGCTATTTTTAGCTTCAGTACATTAGAATTACCCTAAGTTGTTGTCTTATAAAAACATATTTGTTCAGTTGTGATTGCCGCAGAAAGGCTCCTATATCTTGTAGCTTCAAAGCTTGGCATTCCCAGGGTTGAAATTATCTAAGTGATTCTAGTGACAGCGTATGAATTTAAAAACACAGCGGAGCCCTTTCTGTATTACCAACTAATGAGATCACAAGGTGGAACAGAGTGTTTTCAGTTTGAGTGAAAAACACGGCCTGAATATGCAGGATTTGGGTGTTAAACATGCGTGAATGAAACAAAACACAACTCCAGGTATGTTTTTGATGAGGATGCAACATTATAACATCGATCAAAAATGCACTTAATATAGGCTCTTTAAAAGCAATAAAAGCAAAGTCACTTAGTACTCATCATCGCATGTGAAGTGAAAATGTTAAGATGTCATATTCCCGATGTAAACACTCCTTCCATAAGTGCATATATGTTTTAGGCTGCCACTTATAGACTGCTTTACATATATACATACAAGCGCCAGTCACTCAAAGTACCCTGCCTCTTCTAATCCATTACGCCCCGAGATGCCCTAACGCGGGGGCGAATAAAAGCACTCCTGCACCCTCGGTCATTACCCCCCCACCCCAGCTGCTGACACTACAAACTCAACTACTGCATAATCACCAGACAAGTCATAGGAAGGAATTAGGGCAAGATAAAGCGGCTTGAAACGGACCAGACAAGTCATAGGAAGGAATTAGGGCAAGATAAAGCGGCTTGAGACGGCAGGGCGAGACACTACAGGCAGAACTGATTTTGGATTTATTTTTATTTTGTTGTGTGTTTTGATCAGTTCAGTCTCTCAGCATCAGAGGTGGGAATAGCCAAAATTTGTGCTCAAGTAAGAGGATATAATATGCATAATGTTACTCAAGAAATTACTCAAGTAAGAGTAAAAAAAACCCTTCCACCTTCAAGTCACTCAAACCCATTCACACGCACATTCATATACCAGTGTACGCAGACACTGGGGGCGGGGTGGGTTAAGTGCCTTGCCCAAGGACACAATGACGGGGCGTTATCTGTGGGTGCTAGAATCGCACCGCCAGCCTGCGAGTCAGTGGATCTGACCCCTCAACCGACGATGTTTATGTCGAGAGCGGGATTCGAACGGCCAACTTTCGGATCAGTGGACAAACACTCAACCAACTCAGCTACTGTCGCCTTAGCAACTTAAAGAGTAACTGTCGGACATAACAACGTACACCAACATACACATCTTACAGAAGGACCTGTTTTAACATTTAAAAGCGTAATTTAAACCTGGCTCTACCCATTTTTTTCTGATTCAAATGTTCCAGTTTGGTATTTTTTTCCTCATAATATTTCTTAAGTTTATATGAACACGTTACATAATGAAAAACTTACATTTCCCATGCATTTTTGTAATTTTGTCTGTAAATTAAAGATTTTTTTTTTTCCCCCATTCACCTGCAGTGTCTCACCCACATATATACAAATCACTCCTGCCCCCACGGTCATTAGCCCATCCCATCTGCTGACGCTACAAACTCAACTGTATAATCAGGAGACAAGCCATAGGAGGAAATTAAAGAGAGGTAAATGGTTAGGGACAGCAGGGGAGATGTCTTAAGAAAAGCCGTGTAAGACATTTGGCAGGATGGGGAGGAGGATCAGGAAATTGGGGTGTCAGCGAGCTGTCAGGGGCATTGACCACCGGGGGCAGCGTTTTGGGCATACGTCTGGAACCTGTCAGTCTTCCTCCGGACCAATCAATCACACGGGAAAAGAGGAGAGGCTGTGATAAGGAGCTGTCACATTAGTAATATATAAATATAGTTTATTTTCAATGGGAATGTTGAATATGGGTGGGGTCGTATGAAGCCTTGACAAAAGCTTGGGAAAAAAATTGAAGATCCTAGTAATAAGTTGTTTTTGAAAATTTGGTGACTAAAATGTTCTTGTAATAATTTTTGTCAGTTTGTCAATGTCAGATTTTTGTGGATTCAAATTAACTACACAAAAATAAAAGAATTCAGTGATGACTAAAACTACAGTGGTGGAAGGTATTGAAGTAAAAGTAGTAAAGTACAGAACATTTTACAGTGGGTACAACAAGCTTTGGCTTTGAGCAAACAAAAATAGATGCACAAAATTCATAAGAAAAATTAATCAATTAATTAATTCCTATAGCTACTGTTGACCAAAATCTGTACATATTTTTTTATCTATATAACTTCATTTAACTAACTACTTTATCAAAATCTGTGTGAAATACTTTTACTTTTTACTATAAAATGACATTTTTAAATGGGTACTTTAATACTTTTACTTAAGTAGATTTTTTCATTTGATACTTTTACTTTTACTTGAGTAACTTTTTGCCTCTGTACCTGTACTTTTACTTAAGTAGATTTTTTCATTTGATACTTTTACTTTTACTTGAGTAACTTTTTGCCTCTGTACCTGTACTTTTACTTAAGTAACAAAATTGAGTACTCAACCACTGTAAAACTATAACAAAAACTACTGATATTTTTGTTAACTAATAAAAACAAAAACAAAACATGTTGTAAAAGGGCAGACAAGTGTAGACTAGATCCATATGTCTTTTGAAGTAATGCAGTACAAATATACAGAAATCTACTTGACAGAATATGTTATACATATATGCAACTAAATGAACATAGTTGACATTTTCAGTATCTGAAAACTAGTTTAATTATTACTAAATATTAACTGAAACCAGAGGTGGGTAGAGCAGCCAAAAACTGTACTCAAGTAAGAGTAACTTATAAAAGTAACAAAATAATATTACTCAAGTGGAAGTAAAAAGGTATGAGGTATAAAAGATATAAAAAGGTATAAAAGTACTAGTCAGGTATGAGTATCTTAAAGAGTAACTTTCGGAGCATGCCATATTCTTTATAATTTAATGTTAATGAAATATTTTCAAAGGATAGACACAAGAATGAGAGAACTAGATCTAAGGAGCAGTGCAACAAACACACATGTTCAAATCTTTTAATAGTGTGACATAAAACCTTTGTCACAGAAGGAGGAGGAGGAGTAAAAGTATGCTGATAGAAAAGTAACGAGTAAATGTAGCTGAGTACTACCCACCTCTGTCTAAAAATAACTGTCACTTCAGTCAAAAGAATAACTAAAGTGAATATAATAACTGAATGTAAGGATCGATGTTACAAAGTAAATAGGGGTTAACTTATGTAATATTAAAACGTGAATTTACACACCTCATATTTCTTTGGATTTTTTTAATATTCTCTCCCAGTTTTAGTGGGATACAAGACTTAATTATTGTCTTGCGTATAACAAACAATCGTTATTTTTGTAACAAAGGTAACTTTGTAAAGATGCTGTTCTCAAAATAAGTAAAAACATTTTCCAAAACAAAAAGACAAATTGTTTTCTTCAGTATTGATTGAATTAAACAAAAACAAGTCTCTACAAAACAAATCATATTTTTTTTATGTTATTTCGGGCATTTCTTCAACACAAAAGTCCAACAGATAGTCAGATAGTTTTGAATATGTGTTTTTTAAAGAACCCGTGTTACGCTATTTTCTGATCTGTGTTATAATGTTGTTTCCTCATCACAAACACACCTGGAGTTGTATTTTGTTTCATTCACACATGTTTAACACACAAACTCTGCATTTAGGCTGAGTTCTTCTCTCAGACTCTGTTCCACCAATTTTCTCCAGGTTTGTTTTTGATGAGGTAACAACATTCTAATGTGACTTAAAGATCACACAAGTCAATTTTGTGTAATATAGGCCCTTTAAGCAGATCATTTCTACAGTGACAATAACACCACTTTCTGTATTGCACCTCAGCAGAAGTTTTCCTCCACATATACTGTACACACTCCCATACATATTCAGTCCTCCTTTCCCAGTTCGAGTACATGTTTTGTGGACCTTACGACCTTTCACGACACAGATATCCACTCCACTGAAAACACACAGCATGGGAAGGTCAAATCTGCCTGGCTTAAGTCCGTTCGGATAGGAACCACTGCGTGTTTTTCCACCGGTTTGATGACCACCCATCTCCCCAGCGTCCCGGCCTCCTCTAACCCACGTGCGCACCACCGTTCTGGGCCACAGCGGCTGGCTCCCCCGGGAGAGGACACCACACGCTGACGGGGGAGGCGAGAGAGCAGAGTATAAATAAAATAAGATACTGAGTTCACCTTGGAGAGGCCACTCAACTGGTGTTGTTGTTTCGCTCAATGCAGATTCAAGCCCATATATACAGTAGGTGGCGTAAATACGACTTCGCTCGCGGTTTTCACTGCTCCATTTGGGACGTGGTTTGGAAATCCAGTGTCAATAAGAAGGAATGTTTTATATGTAGGATGTTGATGTATTGTATATGGCATGGACTGGAGCGTTTTTGTTATAATCCATACAATATACATAAAACATAAACAAGATCAACAAACTGTATCTTATTTACAGAGAGAAGTAAGCCTCTCACTTGTGTATCATATGCGTCCTCTTCCCCTATACAAATGCACAGAATCAACAAGACAGTATCTTTGTAGTTGTACTTGCAAAACATATGAATTGATAAATATCGAAAATGTGTTCTACAATTTGAGGAGAAACCACTGCGTAGGTCAAGTGTTTGTTTCTATTTGCATCAGAAAATCCATGGTGTTAGAAAGAGAGTGATCCATCTGCTCCAATGTTTTACAAAGATGTGAGTCTGGTCACTGGTGAATCTCCCCGAGTTCAGATGGGCGTGATTGGCAGGAGGATCAGCCAATCAGGGACACTCATGGCATGTCCGTATCCAAACAAATATGGCTGCTTACGAGGAAAAAATAAAGCAAAGAAATATCACAGGGAGATGTTTGTGTAATCCCTCAGTTGTCCAGGTATGATCCATAGTAAAAGAAAAATTCAATACTGTCAACTGGACAAAAAGTTATTTGAGTGAAGACATTTCTCTGCTAATCCACGCCGCTTCTTCAGTTCTGAAGAAATACAGAGATATATGATTCTGGATTTACCAGCCAGAGACAGAGACATTCACTATACATGAAATATTTTGCATTAAATTAAGTGGATGTTTTATTGCACTCTTCTCATTTTGTTGCCAGGTCAGTTTTGCAAATGGTCACTGGATTGTATTTCACTTTATGTGAGATAAACTCAGTCAGATAGGGTTAAAGTGGAACTCAGCACTAAATCGACTTTCTTTGTTACTAAACTGTGTATATGGTGTTTTAAGAGCATGGTCTGCTGTTCCTAGTGTTTGATTTTTGGGCAGTTTTAGAGCAAACTAGGTACATTTTCAGCTTTCTGGTCAAAAACACTCAAAAAAATGATTGTGTGCTGCGTCTGGTAGCCACTGTAATTTCAAGTACTATGTGACGTCAAGCAGGACTGCCCTGACTAAAGCCAGTGCAGGGGTGGATACCTGTCAGACCAATCACACCGTTCCTCATATGTCCAGACCCCACCCCTCCTTCTCTCTCCCTTTTTATTTAGTCCTCCAGGTACTGCCCAGTTTAGCAGCTCTATTTGACATGTGGTTGTGGGCGGAGCTTAGTTCCACTTTAATAGTCCACTATGTAACTATTCTTGTGGAGGGTTGGCAACCAGTTTGTTTCCATATAATACTTATAATCTTTGCCTATAATGTTCCAGAGTATGTTATAAGATTAATGTGCCTCCATGGAGACAGGCTGATGACACCACCAGACTAAGTTACAGGTCAAATCTGTGGAGAGGCGAGCCCGTTCATAATAAGATTACATGTTTTCCCATTTTTATCGCATTATTAATTATTTATTTTGTAATGAAATACCTATACAAGTTGCAGAGTGCATCTTTAAACTTAATGTTGGACTCAGTTTATTATATTTTATTATGTACTTGTTACAAATGATCCATCTTGTATGCATTTCAGTACTTTTGAGGCACTTACCATATTACACAAACGTTCACCTCCACTTTTATTCGTGTCTGTGATTAATAGTCATGTATTCAGTCTCTGTGAGCAGCTGAGCATTGGCTGTAATGTATAAAATATAAGGATTGATTTCTGCAGGTTATGTTAATAAACACTAGACGCTTTTATGAATTCAGCTTGAAGAACCGACTTAGTCACAAAACAGATGGGAACATATTGGGTCCAAACAGCCATACAAGTTTAATGCAGTGTTGGTGAGGGTACATGTATAATGAAGCTTTCTGTGGGCTCCCCTCCTGCTCCCTGTGCCAGAGACGGAGGAGGGGAGCGTGGAACATTACAATTTTGTGCTCATTTTTGTGAAAGAAATTTATTTTGAAAAGAATCAAAAGTATCAGCATTTTTAGGATAGAGATTGGATTTTATGACTGGCATCGCTTCTCACTGGTGGTACTTCTGCTTGACCTTCTGGGGTACTCAGGAGAACAAGTACTAGCTCAAATCAATGGTAATAAATAATATAGTTTTGGGGAGCACTGGGGAGGTATAGTATTTTGTATTGCATAGATAACATAGATAATGCTGAGAGTTAGGAACAAATTTGATCCCATGTTTGAGGGACAAATGCCCTTACTAAGTAGCTGAGAAAGATTTTGATGGATCTGGCAACTCTTTGAGAGATTTCAATGTTTCTCCAACTCATGACAACAGTCCAAAAGTGCTCCAGTGACTACCAATATAATCTTGATCCCTGCCAAAGAATTATATTGTTACGCACACATTTTGGATAATAATTCAAGCTAATGTTAAGGTACTCTATTCTGTTCATTATGTAAAGTATAGTATATAAAGTATAGTATATAAAGCTTTATATGGGGTCGGTCTTCACTTACTTTAAAACTCCAAATATAAAAAACAGTGTGGTTTTGGCTGGCCAAGTAAGCCAAAACCACACTCTTTTCTTTCTAACTAAAACTAAACTTTACAAAGATGAATGGGTCTAGAACCATATTCTGTCTCCCCGGTTTCAGTTGGATGTCAGTCGCATGCGGATGAACTAATCAGAGAGACGCATGGTATGTTTGCGTCAAAACAAACATGGCGGCTCACACGTAAAAAGGGCTGAAAATAGCGTAAGGGACTAAGAAACAGCATGGTTTTCTGCAGAATCAACGAGCAAAATACTAAACTGCACCGATTCTCTGGGAGGCTTTAAAACGGTTTTGAGTCCATATAGAACTTATTTTCTGTCAAGATCGGCAGCCGCATGCAAAGTAATACAACCCGACAACCCGGCAATGGCGGCCCCCACGGCAACTTCCGGAATAAGGTGAATAAAAGAAGTTATATATTTTGTTCTGAATGATGCGAGAATTTTCTAGAGACACATTTTACATTCTTCCAAAGTAAGAACTGAGGTTGGACACACTTTATGGTCCAGACCCTGCTGGATGTAGAGCAGGGGTCTTCAACATTTTTCTCCCGGAGAGATACTTTTACAAAACAAAAATGGCAGACAGGTATAGACTGTGCCTGTCATAATGACCTTGATAAATGCACCAGTCTGCAGTAACCAGTGAGGAGGAGCCATTTTAACACATCAATTATGAGCTGCGTTTGTGGTGGTAATGTGCATCACGCGAGGAGCTAAAGCAGAGCCTTTATGCACTATTCATGGGCCCATCTGCTCCCCTTCACTATACAGGCCTGCTCCATGGGCCAGGAGCTGCAGTGCGGGGCCTACTCCTCCACATGCACACACACACACACACGCACACACACACACACACACACGCACACACACACACACACACGCACACACAGCTCAGTGAAGAAGAGACAAAAGAGCAGTGGTGGATGAAGTTCTCAATTTTGTAAAGTAGATTTTTTTCATGTGATACTTTAACTTGAGTAAATTTTACCTCTGTATCTGTACTTAAGTAAAAGTATTTAAATATCCCTTTACAAAGTACTTTAAGACTAAAAAGTAAAAGTATTTCAGTTTGTTTAATTTGTTAAAGTGTTAAATGTAGTTATATTGATTCAACACGATATATATTTTGGTCAACAGCAGCAATAAGAATTCAATTTCTTTCTTCTTCTTTCTTTTTCCGATGAATTTTATATTTGTTTGCTCAAAGGCGAAGCTTGAACTCAAAACCTTTAGTCAGGATGTTACCACGAACATGGTAAAAATAACCTCTCAAATCATATGAAAAGTGGATTAGAAAGTACAGATCCTGCTTTCAAAATCATATGAAAAGTGGATTAGAAAGTACAGATACCTGCTTTCAAATGTAGTGAAGTAAAAGTAAAAAGTACCCATTGTACAATCTACTTAAGTAAAGTACATATAACTAAAAATTATACTTAAATACAATACTTTACTACTTGTACTTTGTTACCTTTCAACACAGCAAAAAGTAAGAGTCAGAATGGTTTTCGACCTGGAGATGTTACTGTGTTCACTGGAATGATTCACAGTATGGCATTAAATTTAACTATCTCCATGGATACAAGTAAGTGACGCCACCAGGCCAAGTTTCAGGTAAGATCTGTGGAGAGGTGATCCCACTCACGGTAAGAATGCATGTCAAAATGTCTTACACTTGCAATGCACTTTACAGCTCGACAAAGCCTCTTAAAGTCATTATTCCTTCACTCTTTACTCAGTGGCGGTAAGCTAC
>KN483466.1:0-13014 GCA_000787095.1 Periophthalmodon schlosseri | reverse complement strand
TATCTTACGTTACTTAATCAAATCACAGTTTTTATAGTTATTCTTATTTTTTATTGATTGTTTTATTATGTAATTCAGTTTACATCTAGGCCTCCATGCAACATCAAATGTCCTTAAAAGTTTTTAAAGTAAAATAATTACACAGTACACATATTTTTCCACAGAAAACACAGTGACAAACAGTCTGTTTGGAGCTGGACAGTGTGGAGACTTATTCCAATGAAGAGGGTCTGGTCTCATGACAAGACATGATGATTACAGTATGATCTCCCTTGTGCTGTACATGTAAATATACTGACAGCACTTATTACTCTCTAAAACAATAACAGACCAGCACAGGACAGAGTCACACTGAACATGCAGAAAGAACGCTCACTATGTGATTGTCTTCTACTTTGTCAATAGGCCTTCAGTTAAAGGTAGGGCATCAGGTACAAAGTCCTCTGACCCCAACACCACCCTATGGATACAAGTGATGATACATTTTCACTAGGAAGTATATATTGTATAGAGCTGTTAAAATAGTTTGAGTTGGTTTACTTGGTTCATCTCCAGCCTCTGTTTTGGTGGTTCTTTTGAAGTCCTGCCTTTTTCTGAAAGAGACATGGGGATTTTATTAGCTCACACTTTTTATTTTAACATCAGCTGTAATATGTGTTAGTTTACCAGCAGCTACTGCAAAGTGCTCTGGATATCACTTCCATGTTTGCAGACTCTGTGGAGGCAACACATTCAAATCTTAGTATAATTCCCACACTCTTGTAGATGAACAGTCATGCTAACAATTAGTTTCATGGAAACAAGCCTTATATTGACCTTAATTTTAAATAAAGCAAACATGTGTTTACAATTACTACATTTGAAGCCAGAAAGTGTGTAAAATCTTTAAAAAGTCTTACCACCAAAGCAGCTCTCATAATCCACCTGCATCCACAGTGCAGAGGCTCCTGTAACCGTCCTGTGCACATGTGAATTTTCCCAATGAACATTTTGGGGAGGGGATTCCCGAGAGAGGAGCTTCACCGCAAATGATAACAAAGTCAAGGTTTCTCAGCGTGATTAAAGCAACATCAGCTACAATCAAGCAGCCTTTGTAAGACGTAAACATGCTGGACAGAGAATCGTAAATAAGTCATGTTAATACTGGAAACCCCACTCAGGCCATAGTGACTCTGGATTGGTTTAAGGAAAAGGGTTTGCAGATTGATATCTTTTCATTGCTTGACCAGAATATATAACTTATTTCACCTCTCAGTCCTCTGTATTTCTTTCCCCCCTTTTTTTAGCATAGCCGCCATGTTTGTTTTTACCCGAACGGGCATGCGTCTCTCTGATTGGTTAATCCGCCTGTCAATCACACCCTCTGGAATCGGGACACAGGATACAGCTCCAGACTCACTCGTGTTTATAAAGTTTTGTCAAAGCGTGTGATTTTGACTGGCCAGGTAAATCTTTTTATGCATTATCTGTGAAACTATAGCAAAGTGGCAAGCCTATGTTGCTGCCTGTGTTTACATAATTTAAAATATATAGATATTGTTGTTTCGCAGTATTTATTTATTTATTATTCATTCATCCACTCATTCTATAGAACTACATGTGCTGAAACCTGGTCTTTATATCTCCACCTATTCGCTGCTTTGCTATGAAACTCAGAAGACACTTGACATAATAATAAATAGGTTTACTTCTATTAGAGAAAACTACAATTACAAGAAATTATACTTTTTTTTAATGCTTGTCAAGAAAAGTAAAAAAAAAATTGACTTTGACTTAATAAATACAAAACATACAGTATAAACAGAATAGTACAAAAGTGGTATTGTGGTAGTATTGTGCAGTTGTTGACCCAGTGGCCCACTTGCGTTGAGGTGACGGGCCTGTACTTCTGCTGAGTGTTTGTGAAGTAAACCACGCTCTGATTAAATGTTATCTCCGCAGTGAGGATCTGATCAGTATGCAAATGAACGCCTCACTTTGCTCATTGTATTAAATGAGCCGTGACTGAATGAGTTTATCTCATTTATTTCAAAGTTGTGCCGCTCAGCCATTTTATGATCTGATGGTTATTACGGGTCAGATCGGTGACGAGGCAACCCCACTCGCAGAAAGAAAGTATGAGTTTTGTGGTACTTTTGAGCCGTAAAAAAGAAAATAAATAAACCGCTCATTCTCCAACGAGAGTGTAGATGTTTTATGCCATACTGTGGAACATTTTATCCAAGACATTACAATTTCCATGGCGACACGCAAATGGTAAATGGTCAAGGTCACATTTTTATATAGCGCTTTTCCACCTTCTAAGTGGGAGCTGGAGTCGCACCGCCAACTTGTAGGTCAGTGGATTTGACTGCCCTACTGATGATGTTTATGTCTAGAGCGGGATTCAAACCGCCAACCTTCAGATCAGTGGACACAAACTATGCCAGCTGAGCTACTGTCGCCCCAACGGATGCATGATTTTTAAAGATTTTGCAAATAAAGTGCCGTAGAAACATCCATAATGAAAATATATAGTTTATTTTTGTTTAAATTGTATGTGGTGGTGCTTTAAATATGTTCTCAGATTCAGTATTTTTAAACTAAATAATAATACTAACATTTTCAAAGTAGAACTAACTCTGCATGCACACACCTAAACACTGGCCTCCCCAGTGGCAGGAAAGGCCAGGGTCCATGTTGTAGAGTGGAGCTGTGTAGTGGTGGCTCTGAGCTCATTACAAGAGCAGCAGAGGGGTGGGCCAAGGGGACTGGTGACTTTAGACATATCGTTTTAATGGATTATTACAGTGGTGGAACGTAACAAAGTAAAAATAGTTAAGTGCTGTACCTAAATGTACATTTTAGGTGTCTGTATTTTACTTAAGTAGATTTTAAAGTGGACAGTTTTTACTTTTACTTCACTACATTTGAGAGCAGGTATCTGTACTTTCGACTCCACTACATTTTTGAACTGGACTGAAAAGTAAAAGTGTTTCATGTGATACTTTTACTTGAGCATTTATTTTTTGCTCCAGCTCTGGTAACTTAACTGAGTACTTCTTCCACCACTAGATTATTATGAATGCAAGTAGCACAACTTACTGGGGAGGTTACGCTGTTATTCAAGGTTTGATCTTTGTGTTTTATAACAGGTTTAAGTGGAACTGGAACTGTGGAACTTTTCTGGTGGGAGGGAACAGCCACCTGCTTGTCTCCTTGGAGATGTTATTGCTTCGCTTGGAGTGTTCCACAGTATGGCATTAAACATGGAGACAAACACGTGACACCATCAGGCCAAGTTACAGGTCAGCCCTATGGAGTGGCGTACCCGCTCACAGGAAGAATGCATTTTTTTCAAGGTATTTTGAGCAATAAAAATACCTCTAATTGAATAAATTGGAAGACACAAAGATTTGAAGGGCCTATAATATGCACATTTTTGAGTTCATTTCTCGAACTGAAACCGTTCTGTTCCCCCTAGTGATGTCATTAAGTTGTGATACAGGAAGTGCTCCCCTGTGTTTTTCATCCACCTTCACTAAAATTATTTGAATAATTTGCAGCCCTGGTATTGCCAGACTCTGAAACTACATTTGTTGTTTGAGCCTTGCTGAAACATCTTCGCTTCTTGATGCACCAGTTGATACTGGAGACTTTCTGTGGCAACTGAACAAAAGGTCAAATTATTATTATTATTTTGTTTTAAAGGCAACAACTTAAGGTTATTCTAGTGTATTGTAGAGTAAATCAGTTCAACTGAAATTAAAAATAGCTTTTAAATTTAAAACTACCACTTGATGACATCACAAGGTGAAACAGCATTTTGATATTTGGAGATATACACAGCCTAAAAATGCAGGATTACTCAAACATGTGTGAATGAAACAAAACAGTCCAACATGACTAAAAGTTCAGTTCAGTTTAGCCTTTAATTCCTTATTGTGGACCATTCCAGGCAAAGCAATAACATCTCCGTAGAAGCAAGTCGTTGACCCTCACCAGAAAAGTTACATACTGCACCTTTAAATATCAGTGCTTGACAAATTTACAAATGTTTATTGCATACCCACGCATCCAAACATCAAACTAATTCGCTTCTCTTTTTCCCTTTAACTCTTCCATCATACCCCGTCTTATAATCTCCAATGGTCTTGCACGTCCTCGCTCCACTATGAGATTTCTTCAGACGTTCCGATTTTGTGCAGGTGAATGTAAAATGGCTTTCTCGGGAGTTGGATCTGACCCTGTGCAGGTGAGAAGGGTCGCCATGGTGAAAGTGACACTCTTTGGCTCGAGATAGGAGAGGGACAGAGGAGACGACGTGCATTCTGACAGCCCACTGACCAGAAAATGGAAGAGAATGTGTCAAGGCGCTGCTGCCGATCAATACTTCAGAATAGTGGATGTATATCGCTCCATGATAAGGGACAGGAGAGCCAGAGGAGCCGAGCTGAGGCTGGCTTCACTATGGAGTATAGAATAGATGATTGATTATATGTGCTGTGTATGGGCGTGGAGGTTAGCATTCCTGCCCCACAGTGAGTAGCCAACGTTGTACTCAAGTAAGTGTAACGTTACTTCAAAATACTCCAAAATACTGCTAAAGTAAAAGTAAGTTATCCTACACATGACCTACTGTTGTTAGCATCCCTGCCCCACAGTGAGTAGCCAACGTTGTACTCAAGTAAGTGTAACGTTACTTCAGAATACTCCAAAATACTGCTAAAGTAAAAGTAAGTTATCCTACACATGACCTACTGTTTATCCTGCTGGTCTCAGGCCAAGAAGACCTCGCTCAAATCTCTCATCTATAATCAGGCATTAAAGGCACTCGATTATAAACACAGCGCTTTACATCAAGGACCACTCACCCATTCACACACACACACATTCATACACCTGTGTACACAGATGTTTATGATGAGAGTGGGATTTGAACCGTCAACCTTCGGATCAGTGGACAAAACGCTCTACCAAATGAGCTGCTGTCGCCCCATTGTAACATCTTCAGTAAATACAAAATCCTCAGTTTTGACCATTTAGTTCTGTATTCAAATCTAAGAAACCTATTCAAAATTATTAATAATGCAGCTCCACCTCTATGGAAAAAATGTATTAAACTTTGTTCTGAACAAACTACCCAAAATTGCACAGTTCCAGAAAGATCTTTTCTTTTAAAACCACCAGACAGTGGAAACAGCTCCAGACAGGCTGAAATTGTCTCTAGATCTTAATAATTTCACTTGAAATTTGAAAAAGTACATTTTATATAATCAAGTGTTATGTACATGATCCCTGACAAATAAAGAATAAACTGAACTAAGTGCAACTAAGTAAGAAAATACTCAAGTAAGAGTAAAAAGGTATTGGGGTAAACTACTACTTGCACTAATGCACAAAATCTGGTATTAAGGACACGAGATTAAGGATAGACATGAGGAAAACTAAATCATATCCGAAGGAGCGGTGCAAGAAACACAAATGTTCAAATCATTTCATATTGTTAACATAAAGCTTCTGTCACTTGTACTTAGTCACAGTGGGAAGAGGAACCAAAACTTTTATTCAAGTGAGAGTACTGTTACTTCAATAAAAATATTACTCAAGTAGGAGTAAAAGTATGCCGCTAGAAAAGTGCTCTGAAAAGTACAACTTCTTAAAAAAGTTACTCAAGTAAAAGTAACTGAGTACTACCCAGCTCTGATGAGTCATCTGAGGTGGGTAGCTATAAGTAGGGTTTGATTCCTGGGTCAGGTGGGGCTTTTTGTTGTGGAGTTTGCTGGATCTCTCCTATCTCTCCAGCTAAATAGTCTTAAAACTATAACTCAATAACTGCTGAAGAGTGTCCTCGAAGTTGCCTCAGCGCGGGTCAAATGCAGAGGATAAAATTTACATAAAAGAACAAAAGTGTAAAAATACATACAGGAAAATTCTTAATATGTAACAGTGTTTTTAATTTTATATTGATATTTACTTTTTATGATAATGTGCAGTAAATTAGATTGAAAGTAACTGTTTAATTGCATATCTTATATTCATGTTTAATCAGTTGAAAGGTATATACACAAGTAAAAAAAATCAAACAAACTGTATTTTTATATGACACAAAAATGAAATACTTGTGATTTACAATTTTACATAGAGAAACAGTTTTATCCTTGTGAATTAAAAGAAATGTAGATCTGGTTATACTTAATAGCCTATAGTAATATTTGACACAGGCTGAAAAATGATCATAAAAATGCTGAATGAGAGCAGACGGCGTTATAAACACATTTTATGGAGGTTTTCAGGCGGAACTTGCTTCAACACTGCCCCCATGTGGCATATGGGAGTAGAGCATCACATTTTTTCCCCCCAATGTTCAATTTTAGACTGTATGTCAAATTGCAGCACAGATTTGTAAAAGAAACCTGCAATAGTGCTAGAAAAAAAACACAAAAAAATGTATACTATTTATACTTGAGCTTATTTTTTTAACATTTAGTTAAAGTAGCTGATTTCATGTCCAAAAATTTTATATGCAGTTATATATATCACCCTTTTTGAACCCTCCTTACGGTTCGCAGTACAATCTTATCCAAAGCTCAGCCCACAAGCGCCATACAAAAGCAAAATTCAAAACAATGCTCTACAACTTCACAAACCTGATGCGATGTGCAGTAGTTTCATTAGTGGGATGCTCGCTGATTGTGTTGTGATATCGCTCTGAAGGGGGAGTGACTTAGCGTGGAGAGCAAAGGGAGGGGGGACTCAAAAAACGTCAGTGAAACTTATTAAACATGTTAATACGGTGTTTCCGGCGAATATAGGAGTTTCAAAACAATAAAAGGCAACATGGTGATCTAAATATGTTATGTGTTAGCGGTTAATACCCCATAGAAGTAAAATACCTCCTCTTGTATTATTTTAGTAACAAAAATCTCCCCTTGCCCTGCCCCCCCCTTGAGCTCACATGTCTCTGAGCTGTGAGTGAGTTGTGATGTGACAGGCAGGTTGGTGCAGGTTGGGGCTGTATAAAAAATGAAGGAGACGAGGGACAGCGAGGACCAGGCGGTGGCGCGGGTGTCACGAAGCATCACGAAGCATCAGTCCTCCTCTCCTCTCACGTCTCTGTCTAATCGCAGCGAGCAGAGCCAACAGCGCACGGACCGTGAGATGGAGCGCTCAATAATTTAACACCTGCAGTATGTCCACCATCCAACCGACGTTAGGGTCTTCTCTGGCTCCTATACGACAAGTTGAGGTGACACCAGGCATTGGGAAGTGAAATCAAATCTACTCAAAGTTATGGTTAGGTTCCGTTGGTTAATGATAGAATTCTCAAGCAATAATTAAAAGTGCACTATGTAACTTTTCAGATGCGGTTTGTCACCTGCTTATCTCCGTGGAGATGTTATTGCTTTGCTGGATTGTTCAAATGTACGAAAGTTAACACATCTATCTGGATTCATTAAATTACAAGTGTTCTTATTTCTAAAAAAAAATTGAATAACATGGATTCTTATTGAGAGCGTGATCGCCTCTCCAAAGATCTGACCGGTACATTGGCTCGGATGGAGTTCTTGTCTCCATGAATGATCAGATCAATGCCATACTGTGGAACATTCCAGGTAAAGCGAAAAACATCTCCATGGCGACAAGCAGGAGACACAACTCAATGGTGGCTATAACAGAAACGTCACTACATTTGACTTGTTTGTTTGTTTACTTGTTCCCAAGTAAGACGGGGCATTACCTTCAACAGTCTCGCTCCGGATTGGCTCTTTGGTTGCTATGATACTTGGGGTCGGAATTCCAAATGCGAGACTCTGCTCCAAATTTGCCGCTATAACCGCTAGCCTCAATGAGCTTCATTTGACTGGAGCTGAACGCTGTGGGTGACGTCACACTGACTTAGTCCACGTCTTTATACAGTCTATGCTTGTTCCATTGTCAATCCAGCATTTGGGCTATGAAAAAATAAATTGAATTGAAATTTTATGATTGTCAGCATATTAGTCCACCAGAACATTTGGTTTTATGAGTTTCAACATTTCCCATTAGTTTTGAAATAAACCTACTTTCCAATACTCATATCATATTTCTATTGTTTTGGAGGCTTTACCAAATCTTCAGTGTGTCTGTTCCTGCGTTACTATGACAACAAAGAGCCGAACTCCGGGTCTTGTACCACTTCAGTTCCCCTCACACGTCCACACGCACGGGACAGGAGGCGCTCAAGACAGAGGGAGAAGAGGAGGGAGGGTTGACCTGGCCAAGTGAGGGATGAGGGATTGCAACATCTCAACAGCCAAACTGAGAGAAAGAAAGAGATGTAGTGAGAAAAAGGGGGGGGGATTTGTACAAAATTCTAAGGTATGTTTACAGGAATGCTTTTAATAATACCTTTAAAAAGGCTGTGGGGGAAATAAACTTTAACTAATACATTTTATGAGGTATTATGCAAAATCGATTTTTGGAGCTTTCTACCATGTTGCAATGTTGTTCTCTCAACAAAAACATGCCTGAAGAAGTTTTAGATGTCATCCGTGCATGTTTGGGTAATCTAGTGATCTCTCCCGAACCCTATTCAAACCCTCCTTACGGTTAGCAGTAAGATCATACCGAAAGCTCAGCCCATAATCCTACAGCACCCAGTGTACGCTGATTGTAATGTGGTAGCGCTCTGAAGGGGGAGTGACTTAGCACAGAGAGCAAACGGAGGATGACTCAGAGCGTCAAAACCGAAGCTTGTTTTCGGCAAATACAGGATTTTCAAAACGATAAGAGGTAACATGGTGATCTAAATATGTTGTGTTAGCAGTTAATACCGTTTTATTTAATGAGAAGGAAAGATGACGTGGAGAGAGAGCGATGGATACAGAGAGAAAGATAGAATAGAAAGAAATGGAGGTAGAAATCGGGAAACAGAGAGGGGGGTAAAGAGGGGGTGGGGGAAAAGTGAGAGAGTGGGGAGAGAAAAAGAGGGAAGAAGAGAAAGAGAATGAGAGGAGTACAGAGAAATAGAGAGGGAAAGACACAGATGAAGGAGGGAAGAAGTGAGAGAGAAAGAGAAAGAAAGCAGGGTGGAGAGAAAGAGAGAGTGGGAGACAGGTAAGAAGAGAGAGACAGAAAGAGAAGGGGGTAAAAGAATAAGAGAGAGGGGGAGGAAAAACGATGGCAAGAGAAGGAAAGGGCAGAGGGGGAGTAGAGAAAAGCAGGGAGAAAGGAGGAGTAAGAGACACAGAGATAGAGAGGGAGGGAGGAAGAGTATATTAAAGAGAAGGAGACAGAGAGGGAGGGAGGGGGAAAGAGAAGTGGGTAAAGAGAAAGAGAGAGAGATGGAGCGAGGGATGAGAAGCAGGTGGGGTATGACATCTTATGGAATAAATCTTGAGTTTGATTGTGGACCGAAGTGACCAAACAGTAAAACCCTAAATGACCCGGGGTAAAAAGTCATATACAACGCTGCTGCAATGCCATCTTGTGGAGAGATGGAGAAGTTGTGCACCCCAAGTCATAACTTGAACAATGTAGGTATATTTTTGTGCTCCAATAGTAAACTTGACCCTTATTTATTTATTCAACATTATTTATTTTTTTGTTTTATTATATATTTTTTACTTACACTCCGATAGAAAAACAACCACATCTTTGCAACTTGCGATGCCCAAGTTACAGTACTAAAGGCAGTGAATCCTTTACACACATAATATGGTGGTGGCACACAGAGCAACTTTATTTAATATGGTCAAATGTACAATGAAAATAAACCAAACAGTACTGCATTATTGGAGACTGTGACATAAAGCTCTGAATATGAGATGGAGCTTTATCGTGGGTAAAACCATGATGTCGTTCACAGTTTGGACTCGGCGTGAATGGCCACAAACGGGTCCTCGTCGCGGTTGCTGATTTTGAAGTGGGCGCGGCCGTCTCCTCCCACCTGGATCTGTTTGCCTGTGCACCTGCCGTTCTCCTTCTGACCCGAAATCACGTCACAGTATGCGCCTCCGGGCATGCCAGTGTTCAGGGTCACGTCAAGGTTCCTGAGGGAAACAAGGGTCAAAGGTTAGGCAAGCAGGAGGGGCTCTCTCACTCTCCACTAGTCCTCCAGGCACTGCCCTGTTTAGCAGCTCTATTTGACATGTGGTTATGTGCAGAGTTTGGGTGTTTAGTCCCACTTTAAACAGAACATTTTCATAATTTGCAGATTCGCCTTATCACTATTCACACTGGCCGTGAGCTGCTCAAAGTGGGTTGAAAAATAAATACATGAATACACACATTTTAATGCAATGTTGGCTTAACAAGAAAAAATTCCCACCAGTCATCATTGTTGAAGACGATGAATCCGCGGTTGCCACGTCCAAAGGCGACCTGGTTGCTCTGGTTGTCCCACCAGTTTGAGTGAGGCTGTCCATTCACCACATTACGGAACTTCACCATGTTCCTGTTAAAGAAATAAGACAAAATAACAATAAATAAATAACTTCAACCCAAAGAAGAAGGTGTGGTGAGTCAAAGTGCAGTCCAGTGATGACTTACTTGATCTGCCTCCACCTGTGCTCACACACCCAGCCGTCTCCACAGGTCTGGTCAGCGTTGATGGGAACAGATTTGGTAGATCCGTCTCCGTGGCTGGGAGGTCCCATCCAGTCGTTCTGATCCTGCAACACAAACATGAGTCAGCATGGTTGGTGGTAGATAGTAGACAGTATGCTCCAGAGGGACGGTCTGCGGTGATCGCCCAAGTAAAGAAGTTTAGAAATAGTTAGGCCTATAATTAAGATTAGGAAAGTGTCTATGGTTAAGGTTTGTTAGGTTTAGGAAAATGGTTTGAGTTGTGGTTAACATGTAATTTTCTACTAGCCTGATAATAATAAAATAAAAAAAAAGTATTAAAATAGAAATGTAACAGTTCAGGCTTGTTCGTAGCAACAGAAGTTTACACATTACCATGGCAACCAGGACTACATCATCACTTCCATCCCTCCTGAGCCAATTATCTAGCAGTCAATTTACCAAATTTGCATCAATCATGCTAGTTGTTAGCTTGATTATACTTTCATCATCTTGTATGTGTTGTTGTTAAGTGACAAATTTGATACTAACTCAAATTGGCGAATCTAACTAGAATTTATTAATACTATTCTCATATGTTCTGGTCTTGTGTATTTTTAAAATAGACCACACCTTTCCATTGACAAAGTGACGATCCCATCTGAAGCTGGACATGACCCTGGTGACTCCGTAGGGGTGGGCCAACATGTACCCGACGGCCATTTTGTAGAGCCTGGCGTCCCAGAAGGTGACGATGGAAGCTCCGCCTGCTCCGTGGCCTCTCTGGTTGTCATGGTTATCCACAAACACCAAGGCATTTCCATTGGGCATGAAACCCCAGCCCTCTCCCCAATTCCTTAACACAAAATAGCACAGGTCAGACATGAATGGGTTTAATATTGTTGCTTATTTGCTAAACTAATGTTTCAAAAAGTGCACTAAAACATACTGTATAATATATATAAATTAAGACTTTTAAGCCCATTGATACAAATTGTTTCCAGTGCTATTATACCATGCAACATATTCAAATTATAGAGGTATTTAATGTTTTTCAAAAGAAATTCGATTTTCGATTCAGGTTTTGATGTTTTCTTCCCACTCTATTAAAAATGTTCTGCAAACTACAGAAAATGGCAAAACAAAAAGATGTATAATGGTTTAAATTCAAGTTGTAGTGCAAGTAAATAGTAAGCTCCTTATTACTAAAAGCAGCTAAAGAATGTGATGGTACTTTACATTGTATTGAGAAGTGATGATATTTAACTCATTGGTCATCGGGGGAATCCATCTCCATTTTATGAATGAGATCAAACAAACCATACCAGTGTTGTTACATTAAACTCGTAGCTGATGTGGGGGGAAAAGACGTGATTTACACTTTCACAATATTTAATTTGATGTCACTAATTCCAAAGTCCGCTCTGGCCCTACTGTAAACCCCTCTGCTTTTCTATTCTCTGACAAACACACAAACACACGCAAAGAGCGCGTTACTTCTAAGGGTGCGCTCACACCAGCCCAGTCGACCCGTACCCAGTCATAGCCCCTTAAGCGCGGCACGTTCTGGTGTGAGTGGGACTTGGCCCGGTTGGAGGAGGTGGGCCAAAGCACGGCACGGTTGCTCACGTGCGCGTACACACACGACTTATGTTTACGAGCCCTGTCTTGTGCGCGGAGAGGATAAGAGGAAAAAGTGAATGAACTGTGCTCCAAAACTCACGGCGAATCTGCGCTCACCTTCAGTAAGGACTGTGCACATATAGAAGTTTTGACGCCTCGTCTCGTGTTGTCCTCGCTGCTTCACTGTTGTTTAACCCATAAACTCACGGAGGAGCGTATCTGCCTCCTCCGTCTGCCATATCTGCCTTCGTATTTAACAGATATTTTATGCCGCTGGACTTTTTTTCTCCGCGAAAGCGTTAGCTCTGCGGCACGACATATAAAAACAGCGCTGTGTGACGCGGTGCAGTTGTGAGCGCGGGCCAAAGTACGATCTGAATTTCCAATGCAAGAAAGTGGGGGAAATAAAATCGAATTTTCTTGCAAACAAATCGATTTGAACTTAAAATTCGATGAATCGATTTAATTGATGTTTTGCCCAGCCCTATTTTATTGTATATTTCAGTATATAAAGGTATACTGATGGTAGCCAGTACATACTTGGTGTAGCTGAGTTTTTCTCCGTTCCACTTTCTGAACAAAGTTCCCAGTTTGGCGCCATATTTGAACTCTGTAATGCGTCCCAAGTGGAAGTACTCCCTGGAGGTGATGGGCTCGCCTCCCAGATCAATAACCTGTAGAGAAATGTCATATTAATATCTTAAGTGAAAGTGTATCCCATGTTAATTTAGGATCAAGTTTGTCCTTGTCCCTTAAGATTAAGCCAAAAGTGCTACTGATATTTAATAATTTAAATATTCATTAAACTTGCTCATCTAAAACTAGATCAGAAAAAATAGGGGGGAAATCAAATCAAATCATTAT
>JACM01055901.1:0-54697 GCA_000787095.1 Periophthalmodon schlosseri | reverse complement strand
ACAGTAACCATAAAATATCAAATAAAGCTGCCTTATCATTAGACCTTATAGGATTTTCAGTTAGCCTGATGTCAAACCAAAGAAGATTTTAAATACTGCATTAAGTGCCCATATTGTTTTTGTCAGTGCTTCTCTGTGGACGTTTGCACCTCTTACCAGTAACATAAACTTGTTAACGTTCAGTGTCAAGCTCTATCCAGAACTATTTTCTTCATAAAGTTTGATTACGTTTTGGTAATATTTTTCAAGCCTGATTGTGAAGAATTCACATTCTCAGAGGGAAAGCATCCCACCCAACTCCCCATCCCAAGCCAGGCCGGTGCTGTTGTTTGTCTCATTCCTCAGAGCCAGGAGTTGGTCCAGAGTCATGTCAGCAGCAGCACATTACTTCTTTCTTCTTGTGTCTACAAGAGGCAGGCAGTCCTTACATTTGTGAACAAAATATTTGTATGATCCTATGGACTGGTCTGTCAAACATGACTTTCTTTTTATCCATTGTCACATTCTACACGTTTGTCTTGTGTACTCCAGGCTGTCTGAAACTCACCTGGTCACTGAACATGTTCATGCCCACCCTGTATGAGTGCAGTCCCAGGTCTGCCTCTTTGTTATGGGCCTCCACCCATTTAAGCGTCTTTTCCCAGATGCCCCGCCGCATGGTCTCTTCCTCCTGACACAAACATACTTGTGCTACACATAATATTTGGATATTTATATATTCTACAACTTACAAAATGACACTGACTGGTGTACTGCACACTTTGTCATACTTCTTCTTCCATTCTTCAAACTCTTTGTCCAGGTCTCTCTCTTCCACTGGGAGACTCAGCACTGAGCTGATGAGCAGCAGTGTGCACAGGTGAACCAGCCGCATTCTGCAACACTGAAACATACACTGTTAACCTTCTAACTATGTTTGCTATTTTCATTTTAAGTTGAATTCAAATGTTTAGTTTTCTCTGGCTTTAATTATAATAATTAATATAATAATATCAAATATTATTTTCATAATACCGGAAGCTCCACGACCATTGAGACTTCTCAAAGTGACATGTTTTACTTCTTTTTTAATTCAAAATACTAATACTAAGGATACATTAGTTAAATTAGTTATACAGATTACAGTACCTTCATTGTAGTCTCCACGGTTGGTCATAAAAACCCTTACTTTAAACAGATACTCCCACTGGAGTCGATTCTTACCTCCAGAGCAGATTACATCAGAATCCTCTGGAAAAATAAATATTTACAAACCAGGTTTGTGATTACAGCGAGTCTGAAGTCCTCTCCGATTTATGTTTCAGTTGTAAAAATCAGTGCTGCTTATTTGACCACACTTTTACAGGAAGATCCATATATCTTAACCCGGAATAATCAAATATATAGTAGCTGCAAGCATGGTACTGCCCTTTGCCTTGTGTAAGTATTCAATTATTTCACACTTACACAACTTGCCCAAAATGCCCCATAGGACGTCTGCTGTTCTGTTTAACACGGTTCAACACCTGAGCTCTACTTAGCGTGTTCTACTGCCACATGGCGATGATTCATGCACACAGCAGACCTCATAATGTCCTGTTTGTTAGATGTTCTAGTAACGAGACAAAAAAGACAACTCAATATTAAATGTTGGTTCAAAACAAAACTTTTATTAAAATTCATAAAAACACAGTCACCATAAAATATCAAGTATCAAAGCAGAGATTCAGATTGGCAGGGTAGAGATCGAGTCATTGCCCAGCAACACCCGTCTCTACCACATTGAATTTAATCTCCTTAATTCATTTCAATATTTTAAAGAAAAGAAAATTAGAAGTAGGCCTATTGTGAGATGCTGTTTCTTTTATCATCTTTCAGGTACAAATTTCTAATCGAATTGAAGTGATCTAAAAAGTAGATTGGTGTATCTTTGAATAATTATATTAAATCCATGTCTGATTTAAAAAAACAACATATTTGACGTTCATTTCTGACATTCTCATGACATCTGCTTTTACAAACACGCTTTCTCCTGGTGCTTTGGGACGCTGCAGATTTTCCACTTGTACAGTTCATTCATTGGAGCATTGCCTACTGTCGCCGATGCTCGGGTGACCGTTCACATGACGGGGTAGCTGGCCAGGTTGGCTATACCACACAGGTTGTCGCGGTTACGTGCCATCAGGATGTATCCCTTGTTGCCCCATTCCTCTCCCCAGCTAGAGACACAAAAGAGAAACACACAATAGTATCCATTAGCAGAGGTTAAACTGTACCTTTGAGAGGAGTTTCACAAAGACACAACTGCTTGACTAAAATATTTGGCTACACTAAGTATTGTAAGTGGCAAAAGCTTAATGTTGACAGTATGGGAGGAAAAAGGTTGTATCTCTTGTATATATTTTATACAAATTGCATATTATGTTATTTTGATGTGAAAATGTCTTCATTATGTGTGTGATGCATAAATTGTGAATCAGTAATTAGCATTTGTGATTAGCTTCCAGGAACGACATAATAGATTCCAGGAAAATAACTGAAACACAAAGTCTAAAACCTTCCATGTGCACAGAAATAGTGCTAATCTTAAAAGTGTTGTGTGTCTAGTAATTTCAAATTTGATTTCGAATCCAAGGAATAGACTCAATACCGATTCCGATACCACAATGATGATTAAAAACACTCTTTACACAATAGAATGTCAACATTAAATTATAGTACTTTCTTTTCTATTCCCATGTGGCCTTATATCTGTGTAATCCCTCAGTCGTCCAGTAGGTTCCATAGTGGTCCATGGGCATGTACTAGTCTATGTGTCTTATATCTATGTGAAAGATACAGCTCAAGATCATTCTAAAGCTACTCAGGAAAGGTTCATTCCTGTCCTGTGAATGTGACTTTTTTAATATCAATACCTGCTGTTTTAGTACGGATTAGTATCTGATTTTCAATACGGTTGACAACCTTAGTTTCTAGGAGAGTTTCAGGAATCACGAATTTGATCATGGAACGCCTCTGCCCGTTGTAAGCTTGGTCAACAAGGTAAATCTACACGATTCAGGGTGACATCAGTTGGCATCTTGTTTTTGTTGCTAAGTGTAGGGTGGATGATCACGCCTATAGGCTACAGTGTATTCCATCCCATCATTCTGTCTCAAACATGTCTGACACAAAGATATAACAGACAATCCACTCTGGCGTGTATCATTTAGTGGGCCCTGTGAACCAGCTGCTGCTTCAGAACACCCACCTGTTCTTGACGATCCAGTACTTCTTGCCTTTGACGGTCACTCCAAAGCCCACTGCCAGCACGGCGTGATTGATGTCATCTTTGTTACAACTGGGGTCGTAGTAGACACCTGGGCACAAGACACGTGACCTCTGAGTGAACTGCACACTTCAGAGCAGTTTTTCTAAACATTCTTCACTTAGAACACCTGGAGTCAAGCCCTGGCTCTAATATGTAACACTGTATTCAAGTCTAATTAACTGTGGACCTCAAAACCTTCAACATAAAAGCAGTGATTTTCTTCATCTCTTTCTCTTAATTTCTGACCTACATGAACCAGCAAAATTATTTTTCCTGAGCATGTGGTCAGAAAGCCATGAAACAATTTTCAGGTTCATGGCATTTTAATAATGTATTCAACACAGGCCCCGATGTTTTCCTGCTTACAACAAACATACATTTTCCCAACATGTTCTGAAATGTGATTCTTGTATTAGTTTATCATTTCATATTTTAGTCTTTTTGTTTGTGAACAGAATCTTATTATTAAAACATAAATCCAATTTGCAATGCTTGTCAGCCCTAGGACACGTGATTCTAAGCTCCATTATAAACTGCATCACACGTGGTGGTTGGCTGTTTTAGTGGCTGACTGGCTGAAGGACTATTAGATTGTGTGATTTGAGCAGTTTGTTTTTCCTGTATCCATGGTGACTCTGGTTGGAGATAGCTATGCTAGTCAGTTTGGGAGTGGCCAGTGTCATCACCGACTGAAACGAGAGCGAAGGAAGAGTGAGGCTTAGAAGAGGCTTTTCTGTTGTGTGTCCAGACTTAACCTGGCTCCCCCTGGAGGCTGCTGTGATGCTGCGGGACACAAAGGACACAGAGGGCTGATACTCTCCTCAAACTGCCTAACCTGACCCTGGATCTGATGACTCTACCTGTTGAGCTGTAGAGACTTTTGTTTGAGCTTTTCTATTATTATTGTATTTTACTGCTCAATGTGCTTAAATTGCCCCTCTGGGACAAATAAAGTGATACTGATTGACTGAAATATCTATTCCCTCTTTGAATGACACCTTGACTGTATTTGGATCTGAGTAAAAGCGGACCTTTCTGGTAGAACTGGAAAGAGCTGAGTGTGGCGTCGATGCCCACAGACACGGGCCCCACTTTCCACAGGGCCATAGCCAGCGCGTGCTCGTTCCCCACCGGGATCTCCTTGTAGCCTTTGCACTGGGCCGCCATACCGCTGGAGTTGTAGCGACATGGCTGATCCTGCACACAGAGAACACTAGGGCTAATGACTCAGGCTAAAAGGACTTTTGTGATTTTGCAACAAAAGGGCTTTCAACCTAATGATAAACATGTATGGATTTGCTCATTGGACGTGTAGCGTATTTACATCTGCAAACATTATGCTGACTAATTGGCTTGGAAGGTCTTGGTCAACAAAGTAAAGAAAAACACAATTACAATATAGATCAGTGATTCCCAAACTTTCACAACAAAACCCACCCAATAAAAGAGTTTGCATTCTGAGTACCGCCTGATCTAAACCAGGTTTTTAACAAAACTAAATCCACTAAACTGGGTCTAAATAGATCTACAACCTTGCTACAAGACACTAGAACTAGAGGAGCTCTCACAACACCAGTGGTACGCGTACAGCAGCTTGACAAACACTGAGGTAGGTGAGGTGATTGCTTACATTTAAAATCTGCTTTTTTGATAACTTTTATTTGGATACATCAACATGTATTGTAACTGTAACTCCAAGTCAGATAAAACATTTATTTCACTGACACTTTTGGTTAACAACAAATGATTGTAATGTCATGATGCAACAGACATTTATTTAAAGCAACTTTCTGAAAGTGGCACGTCACCTTCATAACTGAATGGAAATAGATGTAGATAAGTTACATGCCATAGTGGGGAAGGTTAAGGACAACATTTCCATGGAAACAAGCCGAGAGCCAGGTTAGGTTTGTGGAGAAAGTAATGCACTGTGGCTTTAGTTGACAATGAATTTACACAGTTTAGTTTTTATAGACAAAAAAAAGTGTGTGGGTGTGTACCTCTCCGACGTAGGGGTAGGCCATCTCCGAGTCGATGCCTCCGTTCTGCTCCACGTATCTGAAGGCGTTGGTCATGTAGCCTCCTCCGCAGCCGCTGTTCTCCGTCACGCAGTCCACCAGGTTCTGCGGGCTCAGGTCCACCAACTGACCCGTCTGCTTGGCCAGCTGACCCTCCAGAGCCCCGGCTGAGCTGAAGGCCCAGCACGAGCCGCACGAACCCTGCACAAGGACCAGACCGTTAGGATTAGGTATGTTGCAATGTCCAATTTGAGTTCTATTGTGAGAAGAAACATTTTATTTTTATATTTTTGTTGAAATCTGTCAACTGGACAAAAGGTTTCCAAGAGACAAGCTTTATGAAATCAAACTTTGATATAAAAAAGTGTATATTTTTTTCCAAACGTTTACTTTTTTCATGGGTACAATTCCCAATAATCTAAAGCAAATCGATGTTACGTCAAATGGAAATAATCCTCTAATTCCTTTTCAACTATCGGTCTAATGTCCTGGCATAGATATTCAGATTCAAATCATTTGAAACCGACAACATTCAACGGTTAATATCCAAACTTTCATGGTGGATTTGAAACCGTTTGACACATTAAGCTCGTCCTGATATTGAGGAAAACTTCTGTATTAGGGCTGTCTACTAGGAGTCTTTTTTGGATTAACATTCCACAAACAAAAAATAGTCAGTGGTCTCAGTACTAACCATTTTTATGTTAATATGCTAGGGTTGTCAAAAGTAAAAACAGACACTGATTGATAATAAAGCTAATATCAAAACTATTCATTTGAGCGGGTATCAATACTAAAAAGTCACATTCACAGGACAGAAGCTTTAGAATGATCTTGAGCCGTATCAGAACAAGTATAAGGCCACATATACACACATGGACCACTATGGAACCAACCTGGACGAGGGATTACACAGATATAACACCACGTGGTAATATAAAAGAAAGTACTACCATTTAACGCTGAAAGTCACATACGATTGTCTAAAGAAAGGGTATTTTTTAATATAATTGTGGTATCAGAATCAGTATTGAGTATCGAGTCTATTCCTTAGTATCGAAGTTTGACATTTTAGTATCGTGACAGCAATATAAAGTGCTATGCAATATTTGTGTTCCTTGTTAATATAAATGTGTCCTATTGCTTCACCAGGTCAGCAATGCATTTTTCTGTTGAAGTACTTTGTTTCTTTCCGCATGGTATTTTCTGTCCACTAGGGGGCAGCCGTGTACAACTTTGTGCAGATATAAATTGTTCACTATGGCATTACCTCATCGTTTTGGAAAAAGAAAAGATTGCACTCTGGTACACTGAAGAGAAAAATAAATTACGTAGCCGTAGCCTACCGCGTGGAAATATGTACACAACTGCAAATATTAAATTTTATGGCAAAACAAAATGTCATCCACAAAGAAATATGTACACAACTGCAAATATTAATATTATTCATGAGGATTGATATGAATGTAGGGTAAAGATCATGATATAGGCTATCATCAGTCTTGAGCATAAACTGTATTTATGTTCTTTACAGTGTCGTCTTGAGTGCAGTTCATTGGCATTTTCAACCGCAATATTTAAGAACGTAGCTGTTTTTGAGATCTGTGGATAGCCGAGGGACAGAGGCGTGGTTAGAATTTAGATGAATGTTGCATAATTCATAACAAGACAATACAGGATTCATACATTTAGTATATAAGAGTCCACTAGAGGGCACCCCAATATTGCACCGAGTCTATTCACACAGCTAACAGCAAAGATGTGGCATTTGGGGCATTTACAATCAGAAAGCTAAAAGATAAACTGGATATGACTTGTACAATATCCATTAATTCTATCCTCACTCTTTAGACACTTCACACACACTGCCTCGTATTAATGCGGTGTGTATGTAGGTGGTGGATGGGGGGGCCGGTGGCGCAGATTGGGAGCCTCGCTTCAGTCAGTCTGCCCCAGGGCATTTACGGCTACAACAGTATCTTACCACCACCAGTAATGCGCAAAACTGTAAAGCAACTTTGAGCATCTCGATAAGAGCTATAATTATCATTCATGAAGGCTTTTAATAAATCACCCATTACTTTTTTACTACAATGTTACTGTTACTGCTAGTTTTGCACTGTTGTTCTGTCTGTATTGTATATTTTGCTTTTATATTTCTGTCAAAGTCTATTTCTATCTAACACTTTATTGTTAGCATGCCTTTATTTTATCATAATTATATTTACTATAATTATTCATTGTTTTATGCTGCATTATACCGTCGAAGCGAGTTCCTAGTTTGTGAATTTGTGACAACGGCAATTAAACGTCTTATTCTGGTGAGATGGCTTTTCATAGGACTTAGTAAAAAAGGACTTAGTAAAAAAACAATTTATGAATACTAAGCGAGTTGCTGTCAGCTGACCTGGTTCTTGATAGGGGTGACCATGCCCTTCTTGCGGTAGTCCACCATCTTGGGCAGCTTCTGCACGTCAGCCTCATCAAAAGACATGACGTTACTGGAGTTCCTCTTCACCTGACGGGGGATCCCGCTTACGAACATGGCCCACTCCTCGGACGTCTGCACACAAACATCCACAAAAACAATGGATTAAATGTTAAGTAAGTTTCAATTTTGTTTTTGGTGCTCCCCTTATAGCACGGAAAAGCTCCAGAAAGTCGGTTTTGCTTAATATCCCCTCTTTAATGAAAAACATACACATAATGATGATGATGATGATGATGATGATGAACTGATAATGTGACAATATAATTTTCTGGATGTTACAACAAAGGTATTATAATTTACTTTCATGCCTCAGATGATCTTCACTGGGAAATTTGTTGTATTAATTTATTAGTAGCAGTAGGTGTAAAATATACAAAAATACAAATGAAACCTACATAAAAATATATTATATAATATATCTATAAAAAAAACAACAACTTGACGTTATCCTACATGAAGCCACATCTCAGTAGGCTACAGTGCTTTATAAAATAGTCTTAATTGCCTCATGATTAGCTGAGTAATTTTCTTCTGTTCCAAGTCATTCGAGGTGAAATTCTCAGTCACCAGAAAATATAGGAACTTATTTTTAGAAATTAAATCTATGTGAAAAGGATATTAACTGATATTCAGGTTTTGTGATATGCTAAGAATCAATAGACAAAAGAACGAGATATAGAGACGCTATCTATGGCTAAGGCTTATTCGCTAAACTCTGGGGCACGGGAATCAGAAAGGAAGGATATATAGACAAAGACTTTTCATACTTCTTAATTATCCCTTATGATAGTGAAAAGTGCATAAAGAGGATAATCAGCTGTTATTTAAACTTGACTGAAGCGTGCCTATACATTGATGAGTGCATCGCTTGTACACTGAATGTCTTGAAAATGACATTTCATTAAACTGCATGATTAAAATGGAAGCCAACAGTCTTTTTGCAGACCACCTGTTTCTCCATGAACTTGAACTGGCTGTTTTCAGCTCCAGATGAGGGCAGAAGCCAGTATCACTGCATTGATTATACTGTATTTTCATAAGAAGAATTCAAAAGGAAATTCACAAATGTTTAAAAAAATAATGTATAATATAGTGACAAGGTCCATTATCAGGCTACATTTATCCAACCACACAAGAAAGATCAGCTTTACCAATGGAGGAATCAGGCAAATAGAGGTTTCTCTATGGAGCTCCACAGTCCTATTCATTTTCTCCTGATACATTTGTAAAATATGAAAATTATGAAGGAAATTTAAGGAAATAATTGGCAAGAAGTGCCAAATCGTGACAACCTGGATAAGAAGGTTATTGGCTTTGGCATAGGCTGACATCACTAAGCACCTGATACAATATTGGCTATTGTCACAACAATCTAATGGGGTTTAAATCAAAAGCATGACAGCAAAATTTGACCTGGTTTATTTCTGATTACCGTAATACTTCATGAAAATAGACAAATTAGGGATGATTAAAGTTGACCACCCAATTTAATGACTTACTTAAAATACTGAAGTTACACATTTAAGTACCACCAACGGAGCTCAACAGTAAATGCCCACCACGAGGCTGCAGAAGTAAAATTCCCTTTATTTTTTCCCATAGACTTTCAAAAGTATCTGTATCGGAAGTTTGAAAGCCTGGCAGTGAGCTAATCAGCTACATGACAACTAATGATCTTAAGACACATCATTTAATTTATAATGAAGATCTGAAACTTTATAAACCACAATGTTAGAAAGACATTAAGTCAGAATTTTAGGTTTTCGGTATGTGTCTGGACTTAAAACAACAACATTATGGCCTGGTTGCCTCGGTCGTGCCACAAATGAAACGGCATATGGCAAAACTGTTCCAAATGTGTTGCGTAACTGTTATTCATCTGTCAAGCAGCTTCAGAGCAGCTTGAAATTAATTAAAGTTCAAACATGAGACATTCTAAATAGTCTAATTACATGGATTTATTTGCCTGGGATCAAGAATAGAAACTTCTTCAATTATATTGCGTTTTATAAGGAAAAAAGAAAGGGAAAAAATTACAGATTATACTGTACAAACACAATAATACGGAGAGATGATTCTGGATTTGCCAGGCAATCAGAGTATTGCTCAACCACGATATTGGCTGAACCGATATTTTTGGAATTGATATAAATACAAATATTGGTATTGGTGAAAGGGGTGTTAAAAGTATTGAAAATCAGATACTAATCGATACTAAAACTAGTATCAAAACTAGATACTCATTTGAGCAGGTATTGATACTAAAAAGTCACATTCACAGGACAGAAATGAACCTTTCCTGAATTGGTTTAGAATGATCCTGAGCTGTATCTTTCACAAGTATAAGACACATAGACTCGTACACGCCCATGGACCACTATGGAACCTACTGGACGACTGAGGGATTACACAGATATAACGCCACATGGGAGTAGAAAAGAAAATACGATAAGTTAATGTTGAAAATGACATTCTATTGTCTAAAGAAAAAGTGTTTTTTATTATCATCATGGTATCGGAATCAGTATCATGACAACACTGGTCGGTAGTATCGGCAGTAATATCGTCCCAATATATCTGTCTAATCTGAGATGTGTCAGGTTAAACTGCTATCATAATTTAACACTGCAGACCTTTCTGATGTTGTGTCCTGTACCTCAGCTGTGTCTTCCCCTTGACTCTTAAGTGCATATTGTTTACATGTCTGTAATGAAAGAGGCCTGTCACGGCATATTTCACACTTCCTCTTCCTCTTGTTTTGACGGAGCTTGTTACAGAAGGCGTCTTAATGCACATGGAGCCATCAGTCACGCTCCCCACCCCTGTCTGTCACCCCTGTCACCCCTGTGCCGGAGAGGAACGGGGCGCAGGGGAATTAATCAGTAAATTTACACACACTATGCTAATACCATCTGAGACAGGGCTGTTATGAATATGTGAAAGGGAACATTTCTAAATCAAGTGCAATCCTATATAAAGCAAAAGACATGCTAAGTTACAATGGTTTGTATTAACTTTGTGTGGAATTATGGGGATCAACTTACAAAACCACAACAGAAACAATCGTTTTACAGCAGAAACGAGCCATAGGAATTATTAACAATACGTCTTTTGAAATTGAAAGATTTGTTTTACTATCGAATCATGCAGCTTATGTGTAAAGCAAAAACAGGCACTTCCTGACTGTTTTCAAAGGGTTTTTTTTCAATTCCTGAAAGCAGATATGATTTATGTGATAAAAGAAAATTTACTTTACCGAGAGCTAAAAAAGAAATTAGAAGTAGATGCATTTCCTTTGCTGGGATTCAATTGTGGAACAGTACAGATTTAAAAATGTGCAGTTCTTTTGCCATTTTCAAAAAGTATTGTTCACCTCTTTTATTTAGAAATATGGCTGTAAAATGAAACTTGCAGTTTTCTTTCTCTTATACTCTTCTCTTTGATTCATGATATTGTTTTGTCTAAATCAAATGCATGTAGTATGTAAACTAGGTGGACATTTTATAAGCTCTGCTTCTGCCTTTGCCTTTTCAGGCATGACAATGTATGTATTGAGCTATTTTGAAAATGTCAATGTTAAAACATTATGTGTGACTGAAATAAACTGAAACTGAAAATTAAACTGTCCTTGCTAGTGAATACAATTTTGATTTTATATTCTGCTGCACTCGATAGATATACAAAGGAGAAAACTTGTTTGGAAATTAAAGTAGTTAGCAACACAGCAAGAACTGTTGCTGTTGGAAAATGTAAAATCCACCCACTCCCATCTACCACTTTACTACTTCAACCTTAGCCTTGTAAAGGTAGTAAATTATGCAAAAGGTTCTTAGCCGGAGAGACTTTTTTTAAACATAAATATATAACTTATATACTTCTCTTTTAGGATTTGCATCTTTCTCAATAGCAACTTTAGAAGTCTTTTGTGCAAACTCACCCAGTCACTGAACTGGTTCATGCCCTGCCAGTACGTGTGCAGACCCAGGTCCGCCTCTCTGTTGTGGGCCTCCACCTGTCGGTAGTTCTTCTCCCAGACGGTCCTGCGCCACGCCTCCTCCTCCTGGGAACAACACCACAATACACAAATGATGTTAGGAGTTCCTACACCTCAGTGGTTACATCTTTATTCACTGTAAAGCATCTGTCTGCAGTATGTTGATAATTAGCAGTGCTGCTTTTTTCACTCCGATCTCCCCAGAACAGAATAGTCTTTTGGTCTTCTCCTTTAATTTTATGATGATTATTTGTGATTATTTACGTTTTGATTTGTTGTATTGCGATTTGAATTACTTAGTTTACGAATTGTGCTGTACAAATAAACTTGCCTTGCCTGGTCTTAATATGTGACCTACCGGTTCAAAGGTCAGGATGGCACGTATTAGGGTAAATGAGAACTATATTAGATTTTGTTGGTTCACTAATTACTTTTTGACAGTTAAGGATATCAATGTGGGCAAATAGGACACCATTCCATTTTAATTAGCAAAGAAAGACGGCCATATCTGTCACAGTCCTATTTCACTAATGAGGCCATTGAAACCAGTTCACTTTTACACATAACACTACTTTTATACCTCCGTGTCAAACCAGTATATTATAGTGTAACGTGAAATCATTTAAAAATCATTTGAATTGTTAATTGCTATGGCAACAGTGCTAATTTTTCATCGCTCGAAAACCCATAAAGCAAGCTTGACATACAGCAGTCATGAAATGCTGCCTGTTACTATAATGTACCTTCTTGCCTAATGGCCATAAAATGCTAATACTATTTTATGCTACCCACTTAACCGTGCGGCTGTTGATGCAACACTGATTCAATACGCCGTTAAAAATAAAAACAACACGGGCTCTGCTTGTTTCTGCTGACGACACAGTTAATAACTCATGTACCGGGGCATGCATACATCCATAAAGACGCACTGAGCGCGTGCAGAAGTACAACATGTAAAAGTACACAGGGCTCAGGGGAGGGCATCACTGTTGAAAGTCCACTGCAGCGGCACCTATAGAACAGCTGTGCAGTACTGACCTCCAGCCCCAGGGGATGGGTCAAGGAGACAGATGCTAGCACTGAGCAACGGGCTTTGGACTATTGTTTTTTACAGGACAATGTTACAGTTAGAAATGATAAAGTCTGAAAAATGTATCTGAGAAAGAAAAACATTTACGTCTCATTATGGAAACTATAAGCTCAATGGAGTTGCGCAATATCTGTTTTAGCATAAATGTACGGCAAAAGCAAGAATTTTACTGTCTGAGAATCAAGAAGTGTGCTGTTAGCATGCTAGTTGTTGTTGGCATTACTGTGACGGCAAAACTCTGGCCACTGAAAGTTGTGGAAAGGGCTTAAAAACTCTATGATGTGTTAGAGTAGAGAGGAATAAGTTTGAACTGCTGTAAACCATTTAAAATGAACTAGTTCTGTTTCTGACGTTTTTAAGATGATAAAACTCAGGTAAAATCAGTTCTTAAATCATTCATATTTTGCGTTTAGTGTCAAAATGGACATAACGTAGGCGAAATTTTAACATTCCTGTACCCAGTTTTGAACCATGAGTGAGAAACACATCGATTTCAACTGTTAGCCCCGCCTCCATAGTCCCTTTTTTCATGCTAATGTTGAACCATGACGGAGGAACTACTGTCTGGGATGGTCACGGGCAGCTGCTTGTTTCACTGGCAGTTTATTCAATACGGTTCTCATCCAGCAAAATGCTTCGCGTCCTTCGGCCTCAATATGATTCATAAAAAGCTTATTTTACAACACTCTGTCAGTGAGTGATTGTTGGTGGTTGGAGGGAGCTTATGCAGATTGGCAGCCTGGTGAAATGAATGAACAAGGCAATTTTGAGAGTGTGATACCAGATTTTTACTGTATCAAAAACAGAAAAACAGAACTAGCTCATTTTAAACGGTTTGCAGCAGACCAAAGTCCTTCCTCACTTTCCAACACATTACGAACATCCTGATTAATCACTAAGATGAGTTTATGAGAGCTCTTCACAACTTTTAGAGGCCAGAGCAGACTTTTGTCATCACTAACAATAACTAGCTTGCTGATAATAAAACGCATAGAGCTTTTTTGCCCCAAGAGCTTCTTATATAATATACAATGTATCTGTACTGGGGGCAAGACAGATTTGACTTTATTACATGAAAAAGTCCAATCCCTTTAACTCAAACTACCCATTGTGACATAGCATCTCTTTGTAAGTACAGATGTATTCCTGTTTCCTCTTCCATTATTTTGAGATTGAGCGACGTCAGGCTTGTGTTTGTTCAAAGTGGGTCTCCGTGTTTGTGAATGGAGGATTTGAGTGACTGGCAGAGGATGTGAGGGAAAGAGACGGAGAAATCTCATTGTCCATGTCCTGCTTTAATTTCACTGTTCTCTGCTCCATCTGGGTACCACACTCCAGGCCAAAACCGCAACACAAGTACCAGTCACCATCTCATGCACGTGTTCTAGTCTGTTTTGTTTGAGAAGAGTTTCTACATGTTGGATGTGCAACTTGTAAAGCACAACAATGGGGAATAAACTAATAAAGATTACACTGAAAGTAGTACTGGAGACTAGTTGTATGTCAAGTGTATTTCTATTTGATACATGTAACTGTATTGTGTTGTTTCAGTGCAAGACTATGATAAATACAATAAACAATTTGATGGCGGAAATGCTTAGTTTTTGATTTATGGATAAAAAAACAGCGAAGGAGACTTTCTGGACTTTTACCTCTTACGCCACAAAACTGGAAAATTTTAAATACAGTGTTTTTTATGGGGTTTAGAGCGAGCGGACTTAAAACAAAGCTTCATCAAACAAGCGTGAATGAAGCAAAATACAATTCCAGATATGTTTTGGTGACAGAACAATTTTATACCATGGCTGACACTTAGCATCATGTTGACAATAGCCATTATTACTAACAGACTGATGCGTCATAGTAAATTTGATTGAAATCAACATGTTCATTAAAGGTGACAGGACACATCTTGGTTTCAACTGAGTTAAACTTATCAAGTTAAATTACTCATATATACTTCACTTTATGAAACAGAATAGTACAAGTATTCACTATTTGTCCCTGTGTTTAGGTTTTTTTTTTTCTCAGACAATTCCAACTTTCACTCTATATCCCATACCTTCATTACTTAGGGCTAAAATTATTCTATGTTTCATTTATGTCATTTAAATCCAGTTACTTTAGTTACATTGTTTTATTTAAGAGATACAGCACATCTAAGATAATTGTTCTCAAACAGCTCAAGTACCACTAAGAACATATTTGGCTTTCAGGCTTATAGAACACATATTATGTTTTCTCGTGGCTTTAATTCTCTATCAAACACGCAGAATGTGTCTACTGATGGTTTATGGGCTCAAAAACTGCGTATGAGAATTGCGGAGTTTTATCTATGACGCAACTAAACGGTCAATTTTCTTGATTTCGGATTTAGTGGATCAATAAAACAAGTGTGAATGAAACAAAATACACCTCCGGGTATGTTTTTGACGAGGGGACAACAGTATAACACGGTTAAAAGGTCAAAAAAGTTAATTTTGCATCTTTCTTTCTCCATACCAAACTCAAGAATGTTCAAAATAAATGTAAAATGCCACATACCTGTCCACCGTAGCGCCTGTTTTGTGTCATCTTCCACTCCTCCCATCGTCCGCTCAGGTCCAGAGGCAGGCCGAGGGCGGTCCCCAGCAACAGCAGAGCGCACAGTGACCCCAGCATCTTCAACCCTGGAACACACAACTACTGTTTACTGTCGGGATGTATGGGAGGGCATCCAAGTCTCATTGTATTACGGTGGAAGACAGCCAAGAATTATGTTAAAATATTTAGCCTGGGTTTATTGATCAATATATCTCCACTTGCTGAACCTATGCACGTGAAAAAGAGCTGACGCAAAGCTCAACATGTTTTCTGTTGTTACATTTCATATTGACTTATACAGAGGTAATAATATTTAAACAAGCATGACTGCACGGTAATGCCAATTCTTGTTTTTAATTTCTTGAATAAATGCAAGATAGATAAGTTAATAGCACCCAAGTTACAACAAACTGGAACTATAAGCTATTGGCAAGATATTCATTTCCACTCTATGTAAAATTGTGGGAATGATTGTTATTTTTCAAACAATAGGACGAAGTTTTTCATGCCGTCTGACTCTGTAATGAAATGGAGCAAAGGATCATGGTCTATGTAGTCCCCTCAGATTCTGTTCTATGTAGCTGTAACAAAGGATTCAGGGCTTTCTAATAGACTGGCTAAAAAAGATTTGTCAGCAACTTTACATCAAAGTCTAGAAACCAAACCCCACGCCGTGCCAGTGTTTTGGGGGAAGTGGAAACAGACGATCTGCAGTGTGACCTCAGGCCCCCACTGTTTGATGACATCCTTTGGTTTACATATGGAGCTACGGTCTTTTCATTTGAGCTGTTGTTGCGTAAAAGCATTTTAGATTAGAGTTTAACACAACATTGCAAACTTACAAAGAACTGTTAATGATTTGATCTGTGGTTGTTGTTATAATCACATATTAACTACATTACAGAAGTCTTACTCAGCTTTTTAAAAAAAAACAAAAACTGGCCAAGCAGCAGATTTTCTTTTCTTTTTATCATTGAAAAAAGGTTACGTGCCATTTTTTAAACCCTACATCAGGGGTGTCCAAACTATGGCCAAATGCGGCCCTCAGACCAATTTTTATTGGCCCTCAGGCCCTCAGTTGAACTGGCCCAATTGATCATAATCAGTACCAAATTTGAGTAATCCTACCTCTATAACCTAAATAACATCACAACAAAAATAACATTAATGTTTCAGGCCTTATTTATGATGTTAAAACTATGTTAAATGCACCATCTGAATTATCCACTGTGTTGACCACTGGTCTGTGGACCTCCGTGTCGAATATTTTTCAAGATATGGCCCTCGGTGAAAAGAGTTTGGGCACCCCTGCCCTACATGTATGACCCACATTGTGATATTTTATTTTATTTTTTAATATTTTTTAGAAAGTAAGTACAGAGAAGTGGGCGGGGATAGGGGGTAGGTGAAAACAAAAATGTTCTGCCTCAAGCCCCAAATGCTGGACGATACAGGATTAGTCAACTGAAAAACAACTTTGACAGCTTTAAATTTAACTTTACATAACATGTCACCTTTTAACAAACACATGCAAATAGACCGATATCAAAACATAAAACATGTTTGAAATAAATGATCATTCTAAGATAAGTTATCCCTCCATGTTTCAGACGCCCCCTGTGGTCCGTGTACCCCTGATTGTGAAACACAGATCTAATGGCTAAAAGCATTTACTTATAAACTGCTCTTTCTCAGTTTTTGTTTTTTCAGCCAGTGAATTATCTAACTCTGGTGCATATTAGTGGAATGAAATGCTCTGAGGGAAGTTGAATTGAAAAATGAATCTCTATCATTTTCATGCTAAATCACTTCTGTACATTATCTGATTTTCAAACTTGATGACTACTCACACTTCCCACACATTCATTAACATGGCATATGTTTATTTTTTGCTAGCCTCAGTGAAAAACAGCGTCTAGAATTAGCTAACATTGCCGTGATCTATGCAAATTCCCAGCTGCATGTTTAGAGTCAGATCCATAGCGCTGCTCTTTTCTTTGTTTGTGCGCTATGGAAAAGTAGGACAAGGAGCAAACTCCACCAGCATCACTAGCAAGTTAGCTACAGAAAGAAGTTAGCTTACCTCAAAGTTCAGTTAGCTTCCAGTGTGTGTCTTGACCAGTGGGCTACTTTCAACTAATGCAGTACCGGTTTATATGGATGGAATTTAGGGAAGTTGACAAGTTTGGGAGGAGTTTTTTTTTTTTTTTTTTTCCTGGCTGAGTTTACATCTGGTTTGACTCCAGTTGCGCAGATGTCCAAAACCAGATGATGTCAAGTATCAGGTTACGCACCGTCTGAAGTCTACAGCCCGATGGAAAAAAAGGAAATTCTAGGTCAGTGCGTGGAAAAAAAAAAGCTTAGGAATTTCTAGTTCAAACATTTTAGAATTCCAACATGAACGGCTTTGTAATCAGTAACTTTATTCTTTAGTTGTGAGAGTGAGATGTGAACAGCCGGATGAAGTTAGTTCAAATAAACTGTTATATTGTGTATACATTGTTCTACTGTCTGACTACCACTAACACTGATACAGAGACTGCGGATCTTAAAGAGGGAGTTTTATGCAAAATCGACTCTTTGGAGCTTTTTACCATGTTATAACACTGTTCCATCATCAAAAACATGCCTGAAGCAGTTTTATAAGTCATGTGGCCATACCCACTTGTCAACGCCTGATCTCTGAGGCTAAGCAGGGCCGGTCCTGGTTAGTACTTGGATGGGAGGCTGCTAGGAATACCAGGTGCCACAGTGGGGCGCCGGTGGCAAAAACTGTTGCTGTGTCCTTAGGCAATACACTTCACCTACATTTTCTATTATGAAAGTAGTGTGTGAGTGGGTGTTGGTGGTACTCAGGGGGGCCAATGGCACAGATTGGCAGCCTCACTTCCATCAGTCTGTCTCAGGGCAGCTCTGGCTACAATAAAAGCTTACCACCACCGAGTGTGGAGTGAATGAATAGTGCAGTGTAAAGCACTTTGGGTGTCATGAAAGGTCCTATATAAATACAATGATTGATTCAATGATTGATTAATTAATTAATTAATTAATTAATCAATTAATTAGATCTAGCAGTCTTTGTCGGGCCCCATTCAAACCCTCCTTGCAGTTAGCAAGATCCTGTCCAAGACTCAACCCGCAAACCTGTGTCATCCATGCTCCCACGTAGCAATTTTCCATAAATAAACAAAAACATGATACAAAACAATACACAACAACTTAACAAACCTGATGCGATGTGCAGTACTTTCATTAGCAAAATGTGCGCTGATTGTAGTGCTCTGAAGGTGGAGAGACTTAGCGCGGAGAGCAAAGGGAGGAGAGACCCTGAGTGTCAAAAATGAAAGAGGAAACTTATTAAGCATGTTAATATATTGTTTCTGGCAAATAGCATTTTCAAAACAATAAAAAGTAATCAGTGATTATATCATCACCAAAGAAGTGTAATACCACCTTTTTAAAAAAGTTACGTAATGCACCTTTAAGTTTTGTTTTTTGTTCAAATAGATCATGAAAAATTCAGATTTTCTGGATGTTGGCAGTTTGATTTCTACTTCAATTTGTGCATAGACTACTGTAGTTGTGTCCTTGGGCAATACACATAACCCCTTTGCACTCAGTGTGTACACTGTTATGTGCATGATGTGAGTGTATGAGTAGATGTGAGTGTATGAGTAGATGTGAGTGTATGAATAGATGTGAGTGTATGAGTAGATGTGAGTGTATGAGTAGATGTGAGTGTATGAATAGATGTGAGTTATGAGTAGAATGGCAGCAAAGAGATGTGAGTGCCCAGTGGAGGTGAATATTACATGAAAATGAATATTTACTATTGTAGTTATCCAAATAATTCTGCAAAAGTCAAAAGGTAACTGGATATAAACTGGATTATTTTTTTGTTTTTGTTTTGAATGAGTGTATGAGTAGATGTGAGTGTATGAATAGATGTGAGTGTATGAGTAGATGTGAGTGTATGAGTAGATGTGAGTGTATGAATAGATGTGAGTGTATGAATAGATGTGAGTGTATGAATAGATGAATAAGTCCTTGAAAATGGCAGCAAAGAGATGTGAGTGCCCAGTGGAGGTGAATATTACATGAAAATGAATATTTACTATTGTAGTTATCCAAATAATTCTGCAAAAGTCAAAAGGTAACTGGATATAAACTGGATTATTTTTTTGTTTTTGTTTTGAATTGATCAGACAGACAACATAATGTGCAGAATGTTTTTCCATCATATATAAACAAAAGCATATGAGCACTCAGTGGTCAGTGTGGTCAGCACAATACACTATAAAAAGATGCAAGATGTCCATACTTTGTATTTTTTGTTTTTAGCTCAACTATTTTTGACTCACTTCCTAATTTGTACACCCACAGAACTTCTCTCTTCCCAGTAAGACGACTTCAGAGAGATCTTCAAAGAAAATAATAGAATATATAATAATTTTTTAAAAAGTATATCAAGACTGACCATTAAGACTGACCACTGACTGACTGACTAACCTTGCTTTCCCTAGAAGGTTCTACTGTACGGCATTACATATCTATCACCATGGAGACAAGCAGGCTACATCACCAGGCCATGTTAGATTACATGTCAGGTGTTTGGAAAGGCGAGCCTGGTCACAGTAAGAATGCATGTTTTTCAAGGTATTTGTTAAGCAATAAAAACATCTACAATCTGAAACATTGACACATACATAGATTATTATTGTGTTCACTGTAAACCACAATATGAAATGACATAACAGAAACAAGTCCATTGACCGTTGGTTAAATACTGCAGAAATATAACCAAGTCAATTTAGCATAATAAGATTTATATATATTTTTTCCTACTGTCACAAACAACTATTTATTACATCCTCTGATTACTAAATGAGTCCACCCCATCAGGAGATTCATGAGTTGTCTTGTCCCTGTGTAATAAATGAAAGTGTGAGGCTCGACGACACAAAGACAAATGACCCCCGACCAGGAGCCTTATCTGTTTGAGCATTAGCGCCGTCATTTAGACATATGAGGCTGCCACTCAGAGAGATTTATGGACCCGGGGACAGTGAAGCTCCAGGAATCAAACTATTTACAGTAAACTAGAGCCAGACGAAGCACCGGAAAAATCGCATTGTGTAATTAAAAGATAAATAAATCCAGCGCTATTGATATATTTGTATGTTTGTAGCCTAAAATTTGCAGCTTCACATCTAGATTATGTTCTCTGATCGTTGAACTTGTATATTCATTGGGTGAGTTGTTATTTTTAACAAGGGGGATGGTCTATTATGAAAATTTACATACTGAAAGGGGGTTTGAGGGTCCTCCCCCAGTAAATTTTGTAAAAAGTGTGTGTAATTCCCTATTTTTTACCTAATTTAAACTATTATCTCATTTTAAATTACCGTACATTTTGATAGATCCAGTTGGCCTCGGTCTTAAAAAGCATTGGGAAAATTCTTTGGGTTTTAGACATAAAACTACACCTCTAAACCAACTTTCACATGTACTTTACAGGGCTTGAAACATGATATAGTGCCATTTCACTCAATAAACTAAATGAATCTATCTAGGTAAGGTGTACATTTAATTGTCCCGGTTTATACATACACGTATACACATAAATTCAGAGGTGGGTAGTGCTCAGTTACATTTACTCAGTTACATTTACTTGAGCAAAAGTGTTGGTTACTTTTCCCGCTGAGGGTAAGTCTGCAAGTGACAAAAGCTTTACGTTGACAGTATGAAATGATTTGAACATTTGTGTTTCTGGCACCGCTCCTTCAGATATGATTTAGTTTGTCTCATTTTTGTGTCTATCCTATCCAGATTTTGTGAATTATTTAATGTTTTGTCCTTCCAATTACTTGAACAGCAACAGTCTTTTTTTGGACCACTATTTGCACTTCTACTTGAGTAATATATTTTTTGAAGTAACGTTCCTCTTACTTGACTACAATTTTTGACCACCTCTGCATAACTCTTTTATTTTACATATAATTACAGTTCTATTTATGATTTATATTTTGGATGTTGAGGACTAGAGGAGGTACACTTCCCTGTTTAGTCGCACGTCCTCATTGGGAGCAGTGGCGTGTGACTGCGTACACTCATGAAGCCGTCTGTCTCTGGTTCATTCATGTATAAATATAAACAAAAGCCCCGTGTGTAGCTCAGATGTGAATGAGGCATGCGCCTTACTCACCACCGCAGTGATGTTATACTGTGAAAATACTGAACTTGTTAGGTTATATTAAAGCAGACCTATTATACAGAATCGACTTTTCAGAGTTTAACCATGTTATAGTTGTTTCCCCTGACTATTTACTCACCCGAAGTTGTATTTGGAGTGATTAGTGCATGTTTGAACAATCTTTAATCGCTTATTTTGGTACCAATGAAAAAAAATCGGCATCTCGTTACCCGTAGGAGGCGCCGACAACTTCGCTGCTCTTGTGTTGTGATGACGTTTACGGCGACATCAGCTGCCATTGGGCACCGCAGTTTTCTAACGCGGAAGACTTGTTTCTTTTATTTATTTATAAGTTGTTTTAGATGAATATTGCGATTTAAAATGTACAAATTATAACATAATGACCCACGAGCGTCATAGATTATAAATATAGGGCAGACACAACTTTAAGGATGTAGTGGCTTAGTTGTTAGTTAGTCCATTGATCTGAAAGTTGGCAGTTCGCTTTTGTATCCCGACATTATAAAGCTGGTAGAGCGGACAAATCCATTGACTCCCAGGTTGGCAGTTCGATCCCAGCTCCAGGTGAATGCTGTAGTTGTGTCCTTGGGCAAGACACTTAACCTGCTTACCCTGGTGTATGAATGTGTGTGTGAATGACTGAGCGGTTCCTTGCTGTAAAGCGCTTTGAGGGCTCAGGTAGAAAAGCTATGTTATGACCATTAACCTGCTTACCCTGGTGTATGAATGTGTGTGTGAATGACTGAGCGGTTCCTTGCTGTAAAGCGCTTTGAGGGCCCATTGGAGGTAGAAAAGCACTATGTTATGACCGTTAGCATTTTTGATAACATACTGACAAAAAATAAATAAATAAAATGAAGTTTTTCTTGCAGCCGTCCACAATTGAAGTGTCTTGCCCAAAAACACAACAATAATCTGCACATGGGAAAAACGTGAACCAGCTACTCACTGGCTAGGGGACAAAATGCTAGTTTACTGTGCCACTGTTGTCTCAGTTAATTATGTGAACTTTAATATATTGATCTACATATTTACAATGTCATTAATAAGTTTACAAAACGCAGGTAGGTAGAACTTCATCTCAAAACCCCCAGTCGTCCCAAATATCGACAATTTTTTTCCATTTTCAGCTTCTCCTTGAAAGTCGGTATGAAGTTCTCTCAAAATTGGGTTCCATTTTACAAATTTGTATTTCAGTCGGCGCTCGGGCCTTAGGAGAGTTGGTATTCAGACATGCGGTGTGCTTTCTCTACAGCAGCGTTGACCCGGCTGCCCTGACCGCCGCTGATAAGGCCTGGCTCTATTCCACCCAAGTGAAATGATAAAACTCTTCAATTGTTTGCCAAGTTTCATTCCCCAACAGCACACAAAGAAATATCAAATATGAAAGATGGAAGAATCAAAATGTACCACTAGATTCAACAAGCCTAGTAATGTAAACTAGAAGTCTCATACATTTTAATATAGTCTTTTAACTAAACTGGGCGACAGTGGCTCAGTTGGTAGAGTGTTTGCCCGCTGATATGAAGGTTGGAGGCTCGAATCCCGCTCTCAACATAAACATCATCAATAGCGCTTTGAGTGCCTTGAAGGTGGAAAGGCGCTGTATAAAAATCCGACCATTTACTCATTTAAATAGGTCACAGTTTTAGCGATTATGATAAAATTGTGCATTTAATTCAAATTTGGCATTAATAAAAAACACAATATTTTAGCCGACAAAATTAACACAGCTCTTTTATGCCTATATCCTTTACTGCAGCAAAAAAACCCAACCACCTCAGCCTCCCCATCTCCTTCCCTTGACCACTACCACCCGAGGAAATCCTCCCATGACAAATTACCTGTTGGGGTCTTTCCATTCTATTCACTGCTCTCATCTTTCTGTGTCGTGTTCTACTTTCTCAACTGTTAACAACATGACCCTTCAACTCTCTTAACAAGACTAATGGGTAATTGAAAAAGTACTTCTTTCTACACTACTTAAACCTCCCCGTTTGGATCTATGTGTTGAGCACGCATGACCCTCTCCGTCTCTTCTGGTCCGATCAATGCGCCAATGTCCAAAAAGCCCCACCAAAACCCCTCTAAGACCCTACACCAATTTCTCACTGACCACTTTATGTAATGAGTCTCCCCATAGGACTAACCATTGATTCTTCTCTCCAATCCAGCACAGAGGACGTCCGAGCCACCCAAAAGGTCACGACCCCCCCCTCCCGCCGTAAATGGACGGTAGCTAGCGGGCTCTACCCATACCTGAGAAATCTATTAATATTCATCTATAGGCCCGAGTGGCGCGTGCTTCTTGGTAATGAAACGGCTTAATGCTGATGGTAGAGAGAGGTGACCATTTTCTTTATAGCTTGTATAATGTTTTTATCCTCAGGCCCGGATTTACTAGCACTTAGCTGGCCAGATTTATTGCTTCAATAAAGAGTCACCAAGTTAGCGTTGGGGACTCAAGGACGTGGTGGTTAAAAGGGAATAGGTCCTTCGGATTTTATCATATTTTACATTCATTTATTGGAGATGCAGAGGCTTTACAATATTTGCAGTACATTTTCAGGGATTTACGAAAGTAACGAAGTACAAGTAGTAAAGTACTGTACTTGAGTAGAATTTTTAGGTGTCTGTACGTTACTTAAGTCAGTTTTACAGTGGATACTTTTTACTTTACTTCACTACATTTGAGAGCAAGTATCTGTACTTTCTGCTCCACGATGTTTTTGAACTGGACTGAAAATTAAAAAGTACTTTTCATATGATTTGAGGGGTTATTTTTTATCATGTTCGTGGTAACATCCTGACTAAAGTTTTCGAGTTCAAGCTTTGGCTTTGAGCAAACAAAAATAAATACACAAAATGCATCAGAAAAATGAAGAACTGGATTCATATTGTTACTGTACCAAAATATGCATAATTTTTAATCAATATCACTACATTTAACACTTTAACAAACAGCACTTGTGTGAAATACTTTTACTTTTTACTCTTAAAGTACATGTTTAGGTATGTAAATACTTTTACTTGAGTAGATTTTTTCATGTGATCCTTTTACTTGAGTAACTTTTTACCTTTGTATCTGTACTTTTTTACTTAAATAACAAAATTGAGTACTTCTTCCACCACTGGATATACAACTCACAGAAAAAGTCACAAAACACACACCTACACAGTTTGAACTAAGGCAGACTTAAGAACCTATACCTTATTTCTTCAAGTTTAAGAAAATACTTTCACTCCATGCAATGTACCGTAAAAGTCGATATTTGTGAAAAGAAATGGGGCAGAATGATATTACCTGAAATACGTACATTTGATGAATGAGGACCATAAGTAGCAGCTCAGTGGGTAGAGGGCTCTTTCGCTGATCCAAAGAACAGCGATTTGAATCTGGCTTCTGACATAAAACATCGGTGGTAGAGTGGTCAGATCCCCTGGCCCACAGGTTAATGGTGCGATTCCACCACTGATGAATGCTGTTGTTGTGTCCGTGAGCAAGACACTTAACCCCTTTTGCCCCTTTGTAGAAAAACATAGTAAATGTGGCCATTTACTAACATAGTAGCTGCTAGTTTCAAAGTTGATTAATTTTATAGAAAATGTGACTATTGCTGTCATCCAAATCCTGTGAAGGGCTATGACATTTAAAAACACGGAGGGGCAATTTTTGAATCACCACCTGATGACATCATGCGGTGGGACCAAATGTGTTGAGAGGGAAGCATGTCAGTTAGCAACTTTTACCTTCAAACCAAAAAGAATTTAATGTGTTAATAATATTCTTTTCATTTTCATGATTTTTAATACAAAACATATCATTAACCTACAACATGTGGTGGTGTTTTTTTCTCTGTATTTGTTTTTTTCCCTGACCTGATTTCAAAAGCTCACGTCCTTATGTGTCACCTCACCGCTGCCTCCTTCCCCTTTTGTTGTCTCGCACGTGTCTGTTTCCCATTTAGGATCACACACCTCCTCAAACTGGGACCAGCTCAGCCCCCATGACGCTCGGCTGCAGTCACATGACCCGCCCCCCTCCTCCCCCTCCCTCGCATCCTGCTGACTCAGTCACCACGGGACGGTCCCCGGTGCCATTACCGAATTGGCGTCTTTCTTCTGTTAATAGCGCCGTTGCAATCTTACATCATCGAGGTGAGCCATCCCATTTTCTATATGTGTCCCGTGCGAATGACTCCCCCGAGGACACATTACGTAACACTGTAAAGCTGCGTGGGTTTAAATCAAAATTACATGTTTTTGATTCTATGGATGAAGCACTCTACATAATCTAGGCTCTACATGTTGACCGCTCATGAGATTAGGAGAGGTTTAAGGCCTGTGAGGATTCTGGCAGATTATTTAGGCTGTGGTGTTGTCTTGGTCAGTGTAGTATCTAAAAACTTTATTCAGGGAAACAGAACGTGGCCATGAGTGGAGCTGTGTGAGACATACTAAAATTGTGGGGCGCCATGTAGAAAAATATTATTAACCAAATTTCAAAATCCAGCCAAAACATTTTGAGATATAAAAAAAAATGCCTTGATTCAACCCACTGCTACGTTCACAAACAGATAAATGTAAATGGAATGCAACCAGCTTGGACCTGTGCATGCTGTCGTGTCCTTAGGCAAGGCATTGGACCGGTCTATACCCCAGGGCAACTGTGGCAGTAATAACAGCTTACCATTAGTGACGTGACGTTCGTGAATGACTCGGCTCTTTTGAAAGATTCTTTAATGTGAACTGTTGGAACCGGATCTCATTTTTTAAAAGAACCAAATCTTTTTCTTTCTCGTTTTTATGCATTTTTATTCTGATTAACGCTGAATCAATACAAGAATCAGCACAGAGGCAGAGCAAGCAACACGAGTGAGAGCTTTGTGCAAAAAAAAACCATCATAATAACAGTTGAACAATTTTAAACAAATCCTAGCCTTGGTCATTTCTCTCTGTGATTAGTTTGTAGATAAAATGAGTTCTCACATTGGCTTCTGTCGTATAAAAAAACAGTAAAAGCGCCAGTCCTTTTCTCTTTCAAAGGCTCTTTCAAATGAACGGATCCAAAAGATTCGGATCCCATAAACGAGCTGAAAGTCTCATCACTACTTACCATACATGGAGTGAAAGAATAAAGCCCAAAATTACAATGAAACTATTACGAAACGACAAATGTGTCTTCTGTATTTGCCCCGTCCTTCAATTCCCCTGGGAAAACCTGTCAGTAGCAGTGGGCGACGCCTCGGGACCCTTCTTGAGATCTTGAGTACCACCATAGTTGTATTTTAAGCTACTGTGCATGTTTTGGACAAATGGGATATGGGATTTCTTGGAAGCCGCCCGTATCATCCAACAGTTTAAAAGTCATATTATAAGTCTTCGCTGTAACCATACTGTTTAATCAGGTCGCACTGATACCAAGAGAAAAAGATTATAACCTCAGCTGTGGTTCTTTTCTCTGTCCCCGCCCCTCAAATCCTCTGAAATACGCTGCTCTCTTCTTTTGTCCCAAACAGATTATTTAGTACTTTTGATCCTCACTGACCTTTTGTACTCTACTGCCACTGTCTAGACACTATTCTGCATTTTAAAAATCATTGTCCTCCATACCTCATTATAAGTGCTATTTATAGAACTTCCTTTTCTTCTAAGTGTGCCATATACACCCAGTGGACAGCAGGTATAATTAAATCAGAGGAGGCTTTCATTGTTGAATAGACAAGTGGATAACTTTGGCTGGTGGTGGTGAAGAGGAGGAGAGGGAGTGGCTGATGTGGCTGATGTGGCTGATGGTTCCGCTGCTGCAGTTTAAGTAGGATGGAGAAGACTTGCGTGTTTATGAATGGCTTGAGAAGGAATTGGTTGAGAGGCAAAGATAGGAGGCTGTGATTGGCTAATACTGAGGAGGAAAATGAGAAATGAGAACAATGCTTCGTGGACGGCCTTTAAAGGTGCATTAGGTAACTTTTTTGGCAACTGCTTGTGTTCATGGAGTCGTTTGTTTTAACAATAAAATTGTAACTTTTTTGGCGAAGGGTCCGCCAACTGCTTGTGTCCATGGAGACGTTTGTTGTAGCAATAAAACGCCTGTAAATGAGTGGAAGATTGAAAAGTTTAATGCCATTCATGGGTTTCAGTTTACAGCTATATGGTGCCATTTTGAGGACATTGTTTTGAATTGTTAATTGCTATGGCAACGGCCCTGACGTTTCTTCATTCTAAAACCCATGGAGATGCTGTGGACTATTCCTGTCACAGCAATAATCAGACCGCCCACCAGAAAAGTTACATATTGCACCTTTAAAGGCCATCCACAAAGCATTGTTCCCATTTTGATATAAATATTAAGTTAAAAAGTAAATCCAATCATAACAACTTTATTATATTTCCTAATCTTGTCTCCTCCTCAGTGTTAGCCAATCACAGCCTCTTATCTTTGCCTCTCAACCAATTACTTCTCAAGCCATTCATAAACACACGCAAGGCTTCTCCAACCTACTTAAACTGCAGCAGCGGAACCATCAGCCACATCAGCCACTCCCTCTCCTCCTCTTCCCCACCACCAGGCAACGTTAGTCTATTCTCTTAAACCTCCAGCAAACTGTATTGACCTTTTGCGATGACGGCCTGAACAAAAAATGTAAAAGTAAAGTAATCCTATGTTTAATCCCTTGTAACAGGATTTATTTTTTCATCGTAAATATGATGGAAGAGCAACCCCATGTCACGTTTTAGATTATTTTAGGTTATCATACAAATGCAAAAAAAACAACAAACCCAAGCGAGCGCAAACTGAATACTTACATTTGATTTTTGTCTCCCCCTACTGACAACAATGGACACTGAAGCATGTTTCACTGTTTGGCCAGTACATACCGTATTTTCTGGAGTATAAGTCGCACCGGAGTATAAGTCACACCAGCCAAAAAATGCATAATAATGAAGAAAAAAAACATATATTTCACATATAAATCGCATCTGAGTATAAGTCGCACCCCCGGCCAAACTATGAAAAAAAGTGTGACTTATAGTCTATAGTCCGGAAAATACGGTATATGGACAATCTTTAACAATTTCTTTTTATGTTTTATAAATTGAAATACGCAGGCTTGTTGTCGTGATACTGGCAACATTTAGAGATAGGAGCTTGTTAAAATAAATGAACTAAAACATTAACAATAAGGAACCATTGATTAGCGTAAAAACAGTAGCAGGCTAATCTTTTGTATTTTGTACTTCTGAGAGAGCATGTCCCTTCAAGCCAATATATTTTTTATCACCTTCCTCAATATGCACCACCATTACCCCCACCCCCTGATGAAAACTGGCACTAAATCAGAGCCATTCACAATTTCTGGCTCGTGTAATCTCCCCTACATCCTCTTCTGTAAACGCGTGCCTCCTAGCTATCCACACATGTGCCGTTACAGTCCGGGGATTAGCATTCGAGCTAGCTAACCCCAACTATACCACGCACGCGGCGATCACAGCAGCTAGCTAGCCTCACTGCCTTCTGTCTTAAATCGGGATTAGCGGTCGCATGATGTTAGCAAACGCCTTCTGCCGCTCCATTCATGTTTTTGAGCAAGGGTTGCGGGAGAAATTCGGCGCTAGGCTTTAGAACGGTGCCAAGAGATATGAGGCATTAGCGAAACCACGGAACAGTTGAGTTAGGATTATTAACGACGTAGCCCATTCGTAAACATGATGCAATGTTTATGAATGGCAGTTTCAAAAGTGCTAATTGATTAAGACTATTTGTCCTGTAGAGAATGGAGCTAAACAGCGTCCACCCACCCCCTGCTTCCGGAAGTAAAATTCCCCATTCATTTTTCTCATGGACTTTCTGAAAAAAAAAAATTAAAAAAAAAAAAAATTAAATAAATAAAAGTCTGACAGCTTGTTCAGGGTTAATCAGCTATGTGGCAACAAATGACCACCTATAATTGTATTTAAATCTGTTTCTGAAACTGTATAAGCCGCAAAGTTATTAAAACATTTTGCGTTTTAAATGTGCTTTAATATTTTGCGTAATATTTTGAATTTTTCGAAATGTGTGGAAGACTCGGTGCCAGAGAATATTGTTATACTAGAACGTGTGACTGAAAGGTTTTTTTTCTTTTGTTTTTTTTTTTCATTTTTCATTTTGTTGTTTTTGTATTTTGATTTGAAAATGAACTAAACCAAAGTTACACAGACCGTCCTTGACTTCAGCCTGTACAGAGCCGCGGGTTGTATCTCTTATTGTTTCGGGGGATTTGTTGTCAATAATGTACAGGTTGTCTGTTTTTTTTTTCCTTTGTCAATCAAGTGGTTGACTCCTATAAAAGGGAATGCACCTAGCTGTTTACCAGACTCGCAGGCAATCTCTATGCATAATAACAGTCTAACTTGTTATACACTTAGAGCTGGACCTGATTTTTACTGTCTTATACGTGACAAACAGAACTAGTTCATTTTAAAGAGTTTGCAGTGGTCCAAAGTTATTCCTCACTTACCTTATGTATCCCGAGCATCCTAATTACTCACCGTGATGAGTTTACAACCGCTTTTCACAACTCTCAGAAACCAGTGTCGAGTTTTGCCGTGATGACAAACAACTAGCATGCCAACACACACTTCCTGATTAGCAGACATCATGGAGCAGACTTATTTTGACCTCAAGAGCTACTTATACAATATATCTGTACTGGGGCAAAACATATTTTGCTCAATACATGGGGAAAAAATGTGGTACAAGGCCTTTAACATTCACAGCAGTCCAAACCTCGGCTCTTTCACTCAGAGTTGAGTTTGTGTCTGCTCTGCTCAGAGTCCGCTCACGTCTGTGTCTAATCATCCAGAACCTGCCCTCACTAATTCTACCACAGCACAGCTCCAGGAAATTCAGCATGAACAAATGATGGGCACATTTTACATAATGACATTACACAGCACCTGCAGGCCTGTACCTACAGCATACAGTACCTCCTCTCTCCTGAATAAAGTCATAAATACAAATGTAATATGAGAATCAGAAAGTGCTCTGGTGCCCTTGTCAGTGAACAGAATTCACATATCTTATTTGATGTGTTATTTAAACTGGTATTTGGAGTGTGTTTCTGTTTTAATAACATTATATTTGTTTAATTTCACATTTGAATTTGCAATTTTTTTCACATTTCACATTTCACAATACTGCACTGTAACCTGCTGTATCTAAAATAGACTAGTCCTGCCCAAGACTAGCTCAAAATCCGGAGATGAGTCCCCTCTGCTCCTGACAGTTTGCCCAAGTGGCATTGAAGGTTGGGTCAAATGCAGCAATAAAGGCTAACGTGACCATCGGCTTTGTTACCGCTTTCCAAGAAATGTTCCACAGTACTGCATTACATTTCTTAATCTTGTATTTATTCAATTACACACAACATCACCTGCCAGAAAATCCCAAGTAAAGCAATCACATCTCCATGGGGACAAGAAGGTCTTGATTCCACCAAAACATTTACGTTGCGCACCTTTGAAGAAGACTTACTATAACAATGGCCTTTTGAGCCTTTAATTATAATATTCACTCACTAAAACGTTGTCCTTTATGTTTTAAGGCTGTTTCGTTTTCCAAGAAGAGATATTTTACTCAGTATGAAACCGCATCCACACCAGAATACAAATACTAATACATATCGACATGCGCCATTTGTTTCCCTCACCTTACCGACCTCTCTTTACCTTCTGTAACCCCAACTCCAGTATGTGGTGCGCCCAACGCTACACATGATGAACCAGGAAATGCTAATCAGGTCCATCCAATCAGAGAGCCCCATGCGAGTGTGTTGGCGATCATTTAAAAGGTTGTGCCCTAATCAAGAGCCTCCTACAGAGAACCAAAGATCAGCCCGTCTTCACTGTAAACATGATCAGAATCCTTTTGAAAGGCCCTGATTGCACATACATCCCGTAATTACAGAACGTGATGAGTTCTAAATGGGAATCTTTAATGGACAAAAATTGCAATTAACATTTAGATCGTCCTGGGCAGACATCAACCTAATCAACCAGCTCTTAATTAAAAGGCAAAAACTTGGATCTAAAATAAACCTGGGAAACTTTTCAGAGTAATGTGTCAAAACACCGTGAAGTAAACAGAAAACGCTCTTGTACGTGTAGCACCGATAGACGTTCTAGCGAGAACTTAAAGAAAAAAGGACATCTTGAGAAAATCGTGACAAAATGAGGTTACAAAAGAGTCCTCGGTGTGGAAGAATACGTCTGCACCTGGATGACTAAACATGTCGACAGATTTGAAGTCCCTGCATCAAATCAGAAAAATGATAAATGACATGATGAAGCCTTTTTGGTTTAAGGAGACTTTGTTGTTAGATTTCACATAGTATTTCTCAACTTGCCTTCTTTTCAACCTGGCCGTGTTGCAGGTGCAGCATGTGTCCAAGCATAAACGACTGAAAGTGTAGTGTAGTGAAGAACCACACAATCACCTAAACCCAACTGATATAACCGTGCTAAACTGGTTAGCTCTATAATATCAATCCGGAACAGCTCCCACTGGAATAATTAGGGAAGAAACCGGACTCTCAGTGAAGTATTTGCAGCTTATTGAAATGATGCAATCTCAACTAATGTGTGCGTAAGTCTCTTAAGCAACATCTTCAACATCAACATTTCAACCTCCTGCTTGTCTTTCTGGAAATCAGAATTTAGATCGGGCCCCTGCCTCTCTGGGCCCCACCCAGGCCGACACACACATAGAACCAGGGTTACACTGTAGCTCACCTGACAGGACTCTGCAACCTGGACACGGCCCAACCCGACAATACAGCACAGCAGAGAAATTCGGGCCAAGAATCAATGAGATGTTATTGCTTTGTCTGGATTGTTGCACAGCCTGGCATTAATCTATTTTACATCTATCCAAAGAAGTTTAATGCCAGACAGTGGGACATTTTAGGAATAGTAAAAACATGTCTATGGAGGCAAGCAGGTAGCAGACCCACCAGCAGAAAGTATACACACATAGTGCCCCTTGAAGTGCCAACACATGTACGTTTATTTCCACTGAAACATTATTTAGTCCCTGTGCTGATGATAACATTATGAATACAGTTCAGAGTCACTCCTGTTTACTTGACGTTCCCGCTGGCACAGACCGGCTCTCTGGGGAGACAGGAGCAGTGTGGAGGAGTGTGTTAGGATTGGAGTGGGCTCTGCTGAAATCCTGCCCCCCTCCTGCTCCACAGCTCCATGCCTGCTCTAAAGGTGAGCATCTCTCCTCTGCAGCCTTCACAAATGCGCTAACCTTCAGCCGGGTAAATACCAGGACAGCGCTGACGTGAGCCAACAGCGCACCAAATACAACGGGATCCTTGAGCGAACTCAGACATCCGTGAAAAAGTTCCACGTTTATTTCCAGCGAAGAAAAAATGTCAAAATCTAACAGAAAGAGTCATCAGCAAACAGCGGATAAAATTGGTGTTTGCAGTTTTGTCTATAGGTCCTTTTGACAGGACATTTTCACCAGAAGCGCTTCACTGTGTCTGTAAAATCCATTCACTTTCACGATGTGTTCAAACCATTTTCTAACCACTTGGATGTTAGCAGCTAGTATTTTTAGCAGGAAGCTTCACCACTCACTGCACAGTTTTGCGTATACATATTTTAAAAAGGAGGTATTATGCTAAATCAACTTTTCTTTTAGCTTTCTACCGTGTTATGATGCTGTTCTCTCACCAAAAACAAAACACTGAAGCGGTTTTCTGAATCATTCGAGCATGTTTGAGTGACCTTGTGACCTCTCCCGGGCGCTAATCAAACCATCCTTTTGGTTAGCTGTACTATACCACATCACTTGTCTAAGGCTCCGCCCACAAGCCTATGTAACCAGGAAGTTCTCTGCAGCGCATGCTCCTCCCACATGGCCCCTCCCTGCTCAGCCTTCGCCTCGCAGAACAGCGACCGGCAGAGGGACAGAGCATCAAAAATGAAACTGGAACTAATTTTATTATCTTGTTTTCGGCGAATAGAGCATTTTCAAAACAACAAAAGGTCCAAATATGTTAAGTAATAGTGGTTAATACCCCATAGAAGTGTAATACCCCGTTTAAACGTGCACTATGTAACTTTTCTGGTGAGTTTTGTCTCCATGGAGATGTTAACGCCTCAGATGTTCCACAATATGATATTAAACTTATCAGTCTACATGAAGACAAGCGGATAGCGCCACCAGGCAAAGTTACAAGTCAGATCTGTGGAGAGGTGATCCCGCACAGTAAAAATGCTGGTTTTTGAAGGTATTTCTTAGCGAGATGGATTATTTTAACGCCATAGCGGAACATCCAACAGAAAGCAATAACATCTCCATAGTGACCGAACCTCCACCGGAAAAGTTACATAGTACACTTTAAAGACCTTAGGCATAACTGAAGTGAAAAGGGTGTAGACACATCAGTATTTGGCTCCAGACCCCTTAGTAACTACTTTTTAAATACCCTAACCCTAGTTACTCCTGACAATAACCCCTTAATGAAGTACTTACTAAGCTAAATCATTCTTAATAAAATATTTGTTCATTATAAATTTAAGCTTTGTTGACGTTTTACTAGGGCTAATTAGGTATAGTTATTATAAAGTGGTACCAACCCCATCGCCTGGAGTGTGCCTCTGTGAGTCCAATTATTTACCAAATGTCTCAAACGGCTTTCTCCCTCGCGATTTCCTGTCACTTCTCCACTGCTCTAACTACAAAGTGTTTCCAGACCCAGACACAATTATCTCGTCAAAGGAATTGAGCATAAATTATTGTTGTTTTGTTTAATTCTTCATGTATACTTGGCATCAGTTTTTAGTCTCGCAATTTGTAAAACGTCAACCCATATAATATTGCAATTAGGCTCATCTTGCAACCGAGAGCCAAGATCCTGGAGAAGTAAACATGACATCCTTCAATGCCCTAACTGCACTGATGGATGAGTCAAATTCTGAGAAGAAATGTACCTATAATGAAGACAATGAAGTGCACCTTACCTGAAAATGCCCAATACTCCGTAGACATTTTCTGGATTTCAACTTTTGTATTTTCTTAAAACTACAGTTTGTAACTTTATGGAGATGGCATGCATAATTCCATGGAAATAGAAAGTTAAAGCCATACTTTGGTACATTCTCCATGCAGATAGATACGTTTTATGCCATACTGTGGAATATTATAGACAAAGGAACAACATTTGCATGGAAACAAGCAGGTGGAATCCCCCACTCCCTGGAGATGTAAACCCAGCCAGAGTAAGGATGCATATTTTTCAACGCAAAAACACAACCAAAGTGAAAAAAAAAAAAAATGGCTAAAAAGTTACATACTGTGGCTTTAAGTACTAGCTTGTTTAAAGGTACATGGAGATACTATTTCTTTGCCTGATATGTTCCACAGTATGATATTAAACTGATCTATATCCATGGAGACAAACAGGTGATGCCACCAGACCAAGGTACAGGTCAGCTCTGTGGAAAGGTGACCCCGGTCAAAGTAAGAAAGCATGTTTTTAGGGTATTTTTAAGCGATAAAAGCATCTTTAATTGAATACATACGAGTTAGTTTAATGCCATACGCTGGAACGTTCCGGGCAAATTCATAACATACCCAATGAGTCAAGCAGGCAGTGGTGGACCCTTCACCAGAAAAGTTACACAGTGCTCCTTTTAAGTTTAAAAATACATATCTAGCAACTATTTTTTCCCCTCCCATAGCATTTGAAATTTCCTGCAGCCTCAAAATAGTTCCCAATATACAGTATTTATTATTTTATTCACAAGGTAACATAAGAGTTGGCCTACATTTCTGCTTGCAGTTATTACACACATCAACAAACTGCTTTTAAAATGCTGTCTGCAGATCTGAGCGTGTATCCCCCGGAGCAGGCAGTCTGTCAAAGAGCACATTAACATTTCAAACTGGGCGGTTTGGGGGGCGCAGTGGAACTCCAAGCTTCTATATTATTCAGTCTGCCTCCGAAAGCCTTCACATCAGCAGCACTGTCGCCCCTTATGAACATTCAAATATGCTAGGCTATGTGTGTGTGTGTGTGTGTTCACCGTGTCATGTGGGGACCGGTTTATATTTTGTTTAATGCCTAGGCCTGTCACCGTAATCACTATGTCGACTTACTGAAGCTCGGAAAGGAGTGTTCAGTATGTGGAAGGTGGAACAATATTTTTTGGGGGCCAGTGTTTATCGTGCACACTTTTTCTTTGCACTTCTGGGAAATGTTTGGTTATTTAAAAAAAAAAAAAGGTTGAATTAATGACCTTATGACTCATTACAGATGCAAACTAAGTACTAAAAAGTTTCATTCTGCTGTTTATTTATCACAGCCATGACTTTTTTTTAACAATATTGTAGATTTAGAATAGTTTTTGTGGTTTAAATCTACTCTTGGGTTATTGTGTCAATGGCATAAATTAGTTGTAATATTATCATTTATTGTCTATATTTACTACCGCGATATATCAAACTTCAAAATGTGTTATAGTGACAGGTCTATCCTTGCGTGTAAATTATCTGTGTATTTTGGATGGAATTTTCCATGTTGATGACAGGTACGGATTCCGTTTTAGAACTCACCACTAATTCCCGTATTTCTTGGACTTTTTCTATCAACTTTTTTCCACGAACTGCCACTTGACTGATGTGAAATCATGATGCATATTTACCACAGGTATTTCCCCACCAAACCAAGTAGTACTTATATATATCATTATATGGCCTGCAGTGCTGATCATCTGTTATATTTTCAGTACAAAGAAAGTGGGTGGCCATCGCTGTCTGTTAGAAGAGAACAGCACTGTATGAAATGTATCTATAAGGGACGACCTCAAAACCTGCCAGAATACCTCACCTGCTTGTTACTCATTGATACGGGAACATTTAATACCAGATCACATGACTGGTAACAAACTTTCATACCCACACCTGCACCTTTTTTTAATGGTTTATATGGACTTTTATACTTGTTTGTTTTGCTTGTTTTTCTGCTTGTATTGTATTTTAAACAGGGCGCCCATGAAAAAGAGAGCCTGAGTGCTCTCATTGGGTCCCTCTGTATAAATAAAGAGAAAAAAAGAAAAAAATACAAGGTTAAAGACTAAATGTCATGGCAAAATTTCTAGAACTGCCCGATGCCGTCTATGCATGGTTGGGTCTGGTAGGGACTGGGATGGGAGACCGCTGAAATACAAGGGGCCTCCTCTCACTCAAAGGTCAAAGCTGTGCATAGTGTCAGTGTGTCCTTGGGTAAGACACTTTATCCACCTTATCTCCAGTGCTGAAATATACTCTGAACTGGAAAAAATGAGCCCATGGAGTTTTACATCTATCTGTTTTATGTATGTTCATTAACCTGCATGACCGAATAAACCAATAATAGCTCATTCTGCCATATTAATCTCTTGACTAAAAGTTAAAAACAATCATGCCTTTGTGATTTTTTGACTCCATAGTAATAAAATAACTTCCATTTAGTTTATTTTTCCTGACATAGAAGACACTGTATGCATTTCATAACAGTTTTGTTTCATGTGGATAGATCCAGTATTACAGAGATATTAACCATAAACCGAGACAAAATATCTTTCTTTTTCTATTCTTTTCTTTCTCTTTATTTATACAGGGGAACCCAATGAGAGCACTCAGACTCTCTTTTTCATGGGCGCCCTGTTTAAAATACAATACAAGCAGAAAAAATCCCAAAACAAACAAGTATACAAGTCCATATAAAACATTAAAAACAGGCGCAGGTGTGTGTATAAAAGTTAGTTGCCAGATTATTAAATTGCAACTGTGTCACTAAAGTATCCAATTTTACTTTTCCTTGGAGTGTATTCCATTTTTGTGAAGCAAAACAGCTAAAAGCCTCTTTCCCGTCTCAGCTTTGGTGCAGTCATGTGATCTGGTATTAAATGTTCAGGTATTAATGATTAACAAGCAGGTGAGGCATTCTGGGAGTTTTTGAAGTCGTCCCTTATGGATACATTTCATACAGTGCTGTTCTCTTCTAACACAGTGATGGCCAACCCACTTTTCCATAGAGAACACAGTGATGGGTTCAAATCTATCACCTGTAATGAAACGATCTACATTTCACAACAGTAAATGTGCCATGTAGAATTCCCGCACCTGCCATCTCAGTTATAGGCAGTTAAGTAGGTGAATCCACCCTATATTTTCTCCATCATTACTATAAGCCTCCAGAAAATAAATCTCCGTCCATGTACCGGTCTATCTTGTCCTCACAGAACACACGAACCCGCCGTGTGTGCGGGGGTTTTTCCTGTCGCTGTGGCCTCCCGTCTCTGTCCAGCTGTTGTGATGTCCACTCCACACATTTGGCTGACCCACGCTGCTCTGCCCGGCTTTAGCTCTTCCTCGCGGGCGGCGCTCATAGTAATGTACTCAAGTGGAAGCCTGCCAACCTCCACTCACTACTGTGCAGCCAGCGGAAAAAAAGAAAAAGAAAAAAAATCACAAATCCTCTCACAACACAGCGCCTGGGGGATTGTGCTACCCATATTATTATTACTATTACTATGAACTGCTGGTTAGGGATGGGGCACTAAACAATACTATAATCGTTCGTGGTACATTTTGTATAATTTTTTTTTGTGATTATCGTCAACCAAGATAGTTGCCAGGTTGTGCCACAAGAAGCTACTTATGCACATGTCGTCTTCTAGAGCATATGTTATTTTCAGTTATAACTAAGTACAATTCTATAAAAGTCGTTTAAACATAGGACTTCTTCAGAGTATTAAAATTATAAACATTAAGAACACATATGATCTTGTGGCTTTAATTCCCGTTTCAACGTACTTTCGGTCACAGTGGGATTAGTAGTGTTTATATGACAGAAGCCAATGTGAGAACTCGTTTTAACAATAAACTAATCACAGAGAGAAACGACCGAGGCTTAAAAGTGTTTAAGCTGGTTCAAACTTGTTTACTCTTGGGAGTGTGTTTACCCTTTCAACTGGTGCATAATCAAAAGAAATCAATAATAATAATTTTAAAACTAGCTGTTAATATGATGCCAAATATGTTTTTTGTGCTCAAATCTCTCACTCATGTCGCCTGCTCTGCGTCTGAGCTGATTCTTGTGTCGGTTCAGTGTTAATCAGTGTAAAAATGCACACGAATTAGAAATAAAAAGATTCGGCTCTTTTAAAAAATGAGATCCGGATCCAACCGTTCGCGTTAAGGAATCGTTCAAAAGAGCCGACTCGTTCACGCAAGTCACATCACTAGGGATTAGTATTTCACATTGTCTAACTTTAAATAGTGTCTTTGGAAAACACTTTATAAACTACACCTTCATTTCCAGTGAGACATTTAGATGTCAGAACAAAGATAAAATAAATGAAGCCCTTATCCCCCGTGACTGCTGTGCTAATAGAGCCACAAGTTCAAAGTGAACACAATGAGAATGAGTCCGGTGATGGTTTATGGACTATGCAGAAGAAGTCTGGAGTTTTATCTATGACACAACAATCCGGGCAAAATGTGAACAAAGGTGTGTTTTTGATGAGGGGTGCAACAATATAACATGGTCAAAAGCTCCAAAAGGTATAATTTGTATAAGATGTGCCCATTAATATGCATAACATTTGTCAGTAATGTTAATAATTATTGAGTTATTATTGTTAACAGCAATTATTTTGGCCATGATCATCTATGAACAATTTCAGTACTGTCCCATGCCTATCGCTGGTATTGTTCTTATACAATATAAATGTATAAGAACTCAAAATAATAATCATCATGACAACTGTACAAACTAAAATAAAGCCAGTTCTACATGATTTATGCTCCAAAACAGTAAGTCTGTGTAAAGTGTTCTTTGTTTGTCATCTACTGTAAAACACGCTGGAATAGTGATCTATGAGATAATGTGAATGAAAGTGATTTGATTTTCACTTACAATCGTGAAAATTAGTTCATTGTAAAGTGTTTGCAGTGATCCAACCAACATGCTAACGTGCACTTCCTGATTATCGGACAATAAAACGCTTGACGCAGGCAGCAGATATACTTTGACCTCGATAGCTGCTTATACAATGTACGTGTACTAGGACAAGACACATTCTGCTCAAATACACAAGACAAACTGGGCACAGGGCCTTGAAGGATTTCACTATTCATGGTGTCAAAAAATGTAATCATAAAATCATGATATTTCTTCTCACGTTAATTGTAACACTAAAACTGTACATTGTGACATCTCTTGTAATCTAAAGTACTAGATCAGTAGCTTTTGTTAGAGGCAAATACAGCCTGTCTTTACTCGAGGATGTGATCGTGGGAGTATCTGGCAACCCTAAGAAGGCGCAATCATCATAAGCGCTCCAGAATGAGGATCAGTAAATCAATATTTTTGCAGCAAACCTCTGGCATCAGCAGAAAAATATGGTATTGTTGGCAAAATCCCTAAAAGGGTTTTTCTCTTCTAAGGGCAATGATGATAAAATAGACGGAGGTAAAGGTTACGTGGGGGCTTCCAATACACTGCATCTGTGTGCTAATAAAAAATGCATGGGTCCCGGCATTGTTTTTGGTTTTTTTGATGCCGCCCGGGGCAAAGTGACAGAGATGTGCCAGCCTTTCTGTGCCTATGGTCGCTTCACAAACATAATTTGCGGTCGCGCTCATTCGTACATAAAACGCGGGTGAAGTGTGTTGCTTATGGACACAGTGACGTATCATGCTAAAACTATGATGTACTGGAACACTGTATGTACTTGTACTTACTTATTTCAAAATTACTGTATGATAGAAATACCATTTATAACAAGAACGTACACTTTTTATATATTATTTTGCTTGCTGATTTTAAGTATCGGGCTTATTTATTTATTTTTATTATTTTTTTTATTTTTATTTTTTATTTAACCTTAGCAGATACAGTTACAAGTGGGTACACTGTGCTGATCTTGTAAAAATACAGAGGTTGAGCAGCATAATGCCATTTGTAACATGCACAACAGGGCCGGGAAAAATTCATAGCAAAAAGTATTATGTGAAATTTGAAAGCAGTGCTACATTTTGCTTTCTAAAACATATATACTCATTTTAATTCAAGCAATAACTAATAGCCTGAGTTACAGCTTATAACTTATCCTATATTCAAGACCAAGTGTGAGTTGGTTATCTTCTAATTATACTGCAAGCCACAAAGAGAAACCTCAGCATGTAAACAAACAACAGTTTGGCAGCTTTGACCCAGTTGTGACAATATCCCGCGCATCCTCTCGCAGCCATCCCAGGTCCTCTATATATAGAACCAGGCGTCATCCTTATAAACAGTTTACAGTGCGTACCTGCGAATCCACCACGGCACAGTTTGAGCTCGTTATGAGTCATTCCCGTGCGTTTTGGATAAGCGCAAACTCGTTACGCGCTCGCAGGTTGTAAACGGGACTTTGGCACAGGAGAGGAGAGGAGATGAGGGGGGAGGGGCCGAGTGCGCATCGGCAGCAGGAGCGCAGTGTCCAGAGCTATAGTTCACTCAGCATCACTCTTTCGCAACAACACACGAACACACGGACGACCTCAATTATTATAGTAGCGCAATTATCCGGAACTCCCCGAGGTATGTGCGCTCAACGGGAACATTAACGAGGAAGGAGGGCGCTACCGGGACGCGGGCAGATGTTGGACAAGTCTGGTTAAACGCAGCGCGGGAAGGAGAGGAGAAGGAGCGGAAAGTACTGCGCCCTGGCACGGATGGAGAGGCGTAAAGAGGTCGGGGATTTGGGACCATGTTTACCTCCGTCAAAGCAACGGCTGGTGAGTGTTTACCACGACTTTTCTGCGCATTTTTCATGTTTTAATGCACTTTTGTGTTACTTAAGTTTACAACATAAGGAATAATACAGGTATAGTTAAGGCAGGTGTAAGCTCATATGCTCCGTATTGAAAAGTACAACCGAAAGTCCCGTGCGTCATATTTTTTTCTTGTTCAAGTTCGAATTATTTCGTTAAAGTGTAGAGTTATGTCAGCGCAGTGCTTATGGGAAAGCTCACGGGTTAAAGGTGTACTGTGTAACTTTTCTGGTGAATGTTCCACAGTATGGCATTAACTTGATGGAGACACCAGGTCATGTTACAAGTCAGATCGGTGGAGAGGTGGCTGCGCTTGCTGAAGGAATGTAGTAAAATAATAGTAATAGTAAAAAAAACATCCACCTTGCATTCATTTTATAGGCAAGTTTAATGTCATAGTGTGGAACATTCAGACAAAGCAATGGAGACAAACAGATGGTGGACGCCCAACCAGAAAAGTTACATAGTGCACCTTTAAATGACATGAGCTTAAAATAGGCCATATTGTATCTCATCCTTTTGCTTTGGCTTCTTGTTTATTCATTTTAAACCTTTAACAGTGCTGTGAAGTAGGCTACGTTTTCAATAATTAATGATGTGTGTTTGAAGTTAAGGCTTAAGAGTAGCCTAAAAGAAGTTACATTTTAACCATAAGTATTCAGAGTAACAAATGACTATACTGTAGTGAGGGCAGTGACCTCTGTAAGAGGATTATGCAATAGTGTCTGTCTGTCCTATAGCATTGTGTGGCAAATACTGGCACACTTAGGAAAAGCAGAGGGACTTTTCTATCTGTAATTTTCATACTTTTGTTGTCGTTGAGTCGGCCTGTCACGGTAATATAGACGATAAACGATAATATTGAAACTAATTTAAAAAAAAATAAAAACAAAACAATTCAAAATGTATAATATGGTTAAAACACGAACTGCAATAAATACATAAATAAATAAACAGCAGAATTAAATACTTGAGTACTTTAAATACTAGTTTGTATCTAATATGAGTCATAGAAGTTATTTATTCAGCTCAAATCTTATGGTAGTACGGAAAAATAACTAAAAGTTCTCCACTAGTACAAAGAAAAAGTTCCCATGATAAATACTGACCCCCAAAAAGTACTGTTCCATTTAACATATATGGAACGATAAGTCGATATATGAGGGGCAGCAGGATGCAGACTGACGAACTGTATAACCTTCTCCATAGTCTCCTGATGGAGGGAAGCAGTTTGTCATTGCCAGAGCTTAGTTGGTGACTGAGGATGCTGTTCAGCTGCACCTATGGCCTCCCCGACCATGCACCACTATTTGCACAAGGCTAGTGGCTAGAAGCTAGTCCTCTCGCCTCACAGCAAGAAGGTTTGATTCCCGGGGGTGTGGGGCCTTTCTGTATTCAGTTAATTTGCATGTTGGGTTGCATAAAACAAGTGGTAATATCCTCCAGGTCTGGAGTTGGGTCCCTGAGGCAAGCGCAGAGGACAAATTTCCCTCTGGGGGCTTGAAAGTCCTTAGCCCAAAAGTAAAGTGGGTGACATAGTTCACTGTGTTTTTTGCATTACATTTAGGAAAGACTGCAGATAATACAGGTACAAACACTTGAGGGGTTAAACAGTAAAGAAGAGGAGATGGAGAATGTGAAAGGCTGAGGGTCTACTGCTGCGGTGGCTGAAGTGTCAGGATAGAGGCTTGGGAAGAGCTTTAACTTCCTTCGTTGCTTTTTCCATTATTTCCAACATTGCAGCTGAAGTATAACATTGCAGTACCTTAAACTGCGCAGTCCTCTCTTTTGTAGTCGTTTGTTTTTTCTCTTCTGGCTGTTGTGTCTTAGTCAGGTTGAGCTCATGTGCGCAGTTATAATCCTCTGCAGTTTGTTCCATAAACCCAAAAAGGCCCAGGGCGGACTGTTTCACTGCAGGATTACACTCTCTCTACTGTCACTCTCATTTGCCCTGGTACAACTGCATAATGACATGTTTGATGGTGTATAGTAGTGGAGTCTTCTGGTGATTTTGAGGATTTTATCACCAAGACTCAACTACTGAAGGGGTCCAGTACTGATTGGTTATCATATTTTTTTTGACACTAGCAAAATGCTTTACAGTGCATTTTTGATTCACTACACACCTGGCGGGGGTAAGCTACAACTGTAGCCATAGCTACCCTGGGGCATCCGTGCCATTGGACCCTTCGGCCACAGTTATCACTCACCCACACACCGCAGTCGTACATGAGCAAGGTGTGTGAAATGTCTTGCCTAAGGACAGTACGCGCTGGTCTAAGCCGAAATTGATCCTCAGACTTCAGGTCTGTGGAGAGTAGTCTTACCACTGCCACTCTAACTTGCTATATTTCAAAATATTTCTTAAAAAATTTTTTCTGCACAGCAAAATTTCTCTCTATTGGCAGAATAATTGGTAAAAAAAAAAAAAATAAATATTGAAGCATGTTAATAATTCTCTCTATTGGCAGAATAATTGGAAAAAAAAAAAAAAATAAATATTGAAGCCATGTTAATAAATAAATAAATAAATAAATAATTGTACTAAAATAATTCAGTGTTAATAATAATTGAACAATGAACTTCACACTTTGCATCCCCTGCAGTTGTGATGCCCCCTGCCTGTGCCTTAAGCCCGGATAAGCGCACACGTCGGTGCCATATAGAGACAGAGACATTGTCCTCTGTGCTAATGAGGACACATATATGCACTGTCAAGGGAGCACACGCGCTGGACGCCTGGGATTCAGCCAAATGGGCAATTTCATCAAGGGCGTTTGGCGCGTGGGAAGTTTGTCATAGGGCTAGTTAAGAGATGATTTATCTGCAGGTGCACACTGGGCATCTGCTGCTGCCAGGGCCTTCGACACAAAGAAAAACAGAAGGATCGCGCTGTCTTAAAACAACCTAATGTGGTGGTATTGGTAGATAGTTGTGATTCAGATTTTGTGAGAGTGTTTAGACATGTTTTAATTTGTGTGCGGAGTGGTAAAGTAGAATTGTGTGTTCAGAAAGTAGCTTGGAAAAGTTCACCCAAACTCAACTGCATATAGATACAGCTGAGGGCCATTGGCGTATTTCCATGGAGACAAGCAAGTGAAGCCAGCAGACCAAGTAACAGGTCAGATCTATGGAGGGATGACCCACGTTCACAGCAAGTACACATATATTTTTAAAGCCGACCTATTCAGCAAAATCGGCTTTTCAGAGCTTTTGCCATGTTATAGTTGTTTCCTCTCACCATTTACTCAGCTGTACTCAGTTGTATTTGGAGTGATTCATACATGTTTGAGATAGTGTTCTTCCCATACCATGTTTTGTTTTGTTTTTTACCCAATCCGATACCGATACCGATGCTTGACCTTTGTGTACTCGCCGATACCGCATAGTGTGAAGAAGTAGACTAAGGCTAATTGATTTCGTAACAGTACAAGGGCAAAAAATAAATCTACTAAAAGGCTGTCTCCAACGATTCAGATGTATAATGGTCTAAATGATGAGATGCGCTGACGTAAGCACTTTGACTTTTTAACTTCGTCACTTTGTACCACATGGATAAAAACAACAGTGAGGCCTGTAAAAAGACGCTCGTGGCTAATTATGCAGAGTAAACAAAGTCCGTGTTCGCGTTGTTGTCGGGTTAGCGCTGTTGTCAGGCTGCATTCTCTGCAGTTATTATTACCAAGTTCAGCGTCCACATCAAAGGCTAAATGCAGGTATCAAAGATGTAACACAAATGTCTTTTCTGTCTTTATCAGCGTGTTTTAAATGTCTACAGAGTCTAATTTGGTTTTATTTTCAAGACGTCATATTGTCGATCAACCCCCCGTTTACACCGCCACCGGCACGCGCCCACTGCTCTGTACTTACTTCGTTCTCCAATTTTATTTTCTTAATCTGTGATACGCGTAGGATTTGGCAGCGTCGCGTAGTCATTTTGGTACAAATGAAAACAAATCCGTTACTCGCTAGCTTGATCTGCAAAAATCCATCGAAGGTGCACTGCTGTTACGCCGACGTGGAAGTCAGCGGACTTGTTTCTTTTTTAAGTTGTTTTAGATAAATATTGCAATTTAAAATGTGTAAATTATGACGTAATGATCCACGAGTGTCACAGATTATAACTATATAGCAGACACAAGCACAATAGGTCTTCTTTAAGTGTTAAGTATTTCAGCAATTGAAAAAAAAATTCTAAATATATCAACTCAATGCCAAACTGAGGAACACTCCTGGCAAAACAGTAACATCTCTTTGAGACAAGCAGGTCACCACAAGTTACATAGTGCATCTTCAGCGTTAAAATACATATATACAGTAGGCAGCACTAATATTGCAGTAGCATGGAGTCTAGTTGTTGAACAATGGGGAATAGAACAGCTCCTCCCTATTTGAATGAATGGTTTGTTTCCCCCACAAACCTTCCGTTAGTGGGCGTTCCACTGAATGTCAAGTTAACTTCTGCCACAAATCAGTGTGTAGTAGATTTAAACAATAGTACATACCCAATTATAAAGGAGCACTATGTAACTTTTCTGGTGGAGAGTCTTCTGCTTGCCTCCATGGAGATGTTATTGCTTTGTCAGAAATCCCACAGTATGACATTAAACTTATCCACCAGGCCAAGTTACAGATAGGATCTCTGGAGAGGCGACCCCGCTCACAGTAAGAATACATGTTTAGGTGAAGAGGTAGACTCAATACTGTTACGTTACAGACAATGAAATCTCCATGGAGACAAGCAGGTGGCAGACCCGCACTAAAAAAGTTACATAAGGCACCTTTAAGAAGCCAATTTCAGCAAAAATGATATATTTTTGACATAATTAAACATTATATTCGATATTTTTTCTAAAAGTGTGTGGGGAAAAATATGGAGTGTCTGCTCTTTATTGGCCTCCAAAGCTGCAATAAACTTATATAACACTTTCTACTGCCAACTTAAAAAACCTTGCATTGATTCCAAGTTTCATCAGCAAATTGACTTTATAAACATGGAAATCCCACTAAATTCGCAATGAAAAGTGTTTTAGCTAATGCACTTTGAATGTTACGTACACATTGGGGTTAGCTTCATGAATCAAGTACACAACAATACAAAAAGAAAAATAAATAATAAATGAAACCTTTCATTCGTGACAGAGTTTGGACAGAGTAAAAATAGGAGCACATCTCCGTGGTTGTGTCTCTTTGTAACAAGTTGAATGTATGTTAAGAGCATGGTGCACTCGGGTCGCCCTGTCAGCCGCAGTCTTTGGTAAGTGATCTGAAAGCGGATAGCTCTGAATAAATAGCCCCCAGACGTCTCAAGAATAGTCGTGGAAGAATAGGCCCGGGTCTGGTTTAAAGGTGCACTATAGCCACGTTTCACGGTTCACTTTGGAGCAGATCAGTACGGTCCAAAAAATCTTAAACTCAGGCAAAAAATACGGCAAAAGATGTATCAGATATAAAAAGAAAAGGATAATAAACGCTGTATTTCCAGTGATGGCACCTTGCATATTGAGCTGATATGTTAGCAAGACAAAGCCAAACCCAGTGCGTTACATAAAGAGGGGTTAAATGTGGCGTAGAGGCTCAGAGAAGTGAAATAAATTCAGGAAAAGCTGACGATAAATCAGAAGTAGTATCCTGTTTAATCTAGCTTCTCGCAGCGCCATAAACTTGAAATGACTAAACTTCTTATTATGAATCGCTGAGGGTGGCCTTGTGATTAAAAGTATAATTCAGGTACAGTTTACATTTTTATTTAGTAAGAAAGCATTAGTTATATTTGGGTGACTTGAGTTGCTCACGCAGCAGAGCCCTGCCCCTAAATCCAAGTGTAGAGACACAACTCAGCTGGAGGGAGCCGCACCAAAGTGGGCCCAAGTGAACCATGCCCATGGAAATGAAGCATGTGACACTTTACCAGGGCTCCTTAAAAAAAAATATCAATCAGTATAGGTTAAATTCAAAATGAAATCAAAGTGAAATCAAAATGAAGAGAAGTTAAGCAGTTCAAAACTCTACATTTTATAAAAAACACTTTTGTTCTATAGCGGATAAGTCCTTCACCAGCCATATGCGGTGGAAGACTCTGTGGTTGTCTAAACCCCTCAGGAGTCAGAGAGGTCCCTGTACCATTACTCATCAGGACAGGAGTCAGCGCTCTGTATTCTGGAGTCACTTTGGTAATGACGAGTTTAGAAGTCTTTGACAAAAACTATACGTGACATTTTTTCTGCGGTAGTCTGAATGTCACATGGGATCAAAAGCCAAAATCTGCTCCTAACAGACCTACTCCTTACACACAGAATAAACAACGTCTCATATGACTCGACGAACCTCGACCGATTCCCCATTAAAACAAATGAATGTGCAGATTTCAAGTAGAATATCTTGTAGACATGAAAGAAATCAGAAGTCGTGTAACTTGGTTGATATCAGTATTACAAACCTAATCTCCAGGTGTTAAATTGAGTGTGTAAAGATCATCATCATTCCCTGACCCTGATATGGCCTTACATTTTTTTTATGAATACACTTAATGAAACTGCAGACCAACCTGCACCTAAAAGAAAAAATTGAATGAAAAACTGAAACAATCCTTGGTTCAACTCAGAAATTAAAAAAAGAAATAGATCCTTATCAATAATTATAAAGGCAAAAACGTCTTACTTGTCTGCGCTGATAGAGAGTCATGGAAATCCAGCAAAGTTCTGGAGGACAGTAAGATCTCTCTCAGAACCTAGTATTCATACGTTACCAACCAATATTTTATTAGATTCAGCTATTGTAATTCATAAATTACCAATCGATATTTTATTAGATTCAGCTGTTAAAGAAGAAATATGTGATGCTTTTAATAGGCACTTTATCTCTGCATGCGGCGTTTTGGATAATAATGGTCATCCTTCTGATCTTAATTATGTTGAATCTGAACCTCGGGCAGATTACAGTCACATTTTTCTCTTTAAGACCTGTCACTTACGTAGAGGTCTTAAATGCTCTCTGCTCCATAGACTCAAAGAAGTCCACAGGAGCTGATGACCTTGATCCAGACCTTCTATTACTAGCTGCCCCATATTTAACAACATCTATTACATATTTTTTATTTATCAATTCAAATGGCAGTTATATCAGAATTATGGAAAACGGCTCATGTTTTACCTTTACATAAATCTGGGACAACTAAAAATGTAAATAATTTCCAACCAATATCTAAATGACCTTGTCTTGCAAATGCTTTAGAAAAGGTAGTTGGAAATCGTCATTTCTGGCCAATATCTAAATAACCTTGTCTTGCAAAAGTTTTAGAAAAGTTAGTTGCAAATCGAGTTACAGTTTATCTAAATAAATGCTCCATTTTGAAGTCTTATCAATCAGGTTTCAGAAAAGGGCATAGTTCTGTCACTGCAGCCACAAAAGTTTTAAATGACATTTTCTCAGCCCTTGATGATAAACAAGATTGTGTGGCTCTGTTAATTGATTTAATTAAAGCTTTTGATTCAGTGGATCATAAAATCTTCTTGAAGTGCCTGAAGCAGATTGGATTTGACAATGCTACATGTAATTGGTTTGAAAATTATCTATCAAAAACAGAACCCAAGCAGTAGTAGCCAATGGGTTTCATTTTTTTTTTTTTTTTTACTTTAAGCAAAGGAGTGCCCCAAGGCTCAATTTTGGGCCCGCTACTGTTTATCTCATACACTTATATGCAGATGATGCTGTTTTGTATAGTGCTCCATCTGCCGATTAGGTGATTTTAAAACTGCAGCAAGATTTTAATGAAATACAAAATTCCCTCAAAACTCTTAAATTATCATTGAATGCAAAGTTTATGTTTTGTTTTCTTTAAAACACATTTAAATGTTTAGAATCTTTATACACTAAATGGTACATTGATTGAAAGAGTCAATATCTATAAACATCACTGTTTAGTGCAGTTGGCCATCGCTATCTGTCAGAAGAGAACAACACTGTATAACATTTATTTACGGACTCTAAACCAATCGCTGATGTAATACGTGTATTTACCTATTGTGCATTGCATTGTATGTATTGTCAGCAGTGGTGGAAGAAGTACTCACTTTTGTTACTTAAGTTAAAGTACAGATACCAGAGCAAGAAAAAAATGAAACTGGTACTTTAATGAAAAGCATTAAAGTACCAGTTTAAAAATGTACTTAAATAGTAAAAAGTACAAGTATTTTGCACAGATTTTGAGATCTAATAAAGCTTCAAATGAAGTGATTTTGATAAAGATTTGTGCTGAATTTTGTTCAACAGAAACAATTGAATCAATCATTTTGTTTTTTTCTTGTAGCTGTTTTTATTTGTATATTTTTGCTTTGCTCAAATTATGAACATTTTAAAAATAAACCCTCAGCCTTTTCAGCAGGTCTCAAACAATATTTACTTTTCAGTCCAGTTCAAAGGAGTAGAAAGTACAGATACCTGCTCTCAAATGTACTGAAGTAAAAGTAAAAAGTATCCACTTTAAAATCTACTTAAGTAAACTACAGATACTTAAAATGTATACTTAAGTACAGTACTTTACTACTTTTACTTTGTCATGTTCCACCAGTGTTTATAAGGGACAACTTGATAGACTGATTATCTCTCTTGTTGAACTTTAATACGAGAACTTTTAATACAAGATCTCATGATTGTCTATGATTGTCTAAAAACTGGCCACTGTAGAACTCAAATGGAAAAAAAGCTTTTGGTTATTTTGCTTCCCAAAAATGGAATACATTTCAAGAACATGCAAAACTGGATACACTGGTGCCACAAATGCACTTTAATAATCTTGTGATAAACATTTATAATCACACCTGCTCCTGTTTTAATGTTCTAAATGGACCTGTGTAGTTATTTGTTTTGTTTGTTTTTGTTTGTATCGTTCTGTATTTTAACAAGGTCTCGTGAAAAAGAAAGTCTCACTGGGCTCTCCCTGTATAAATAAAGACAAATGAAATGAAATTCTAATATTTATTACAATGTCTTTTTTTTTTTTTTCCACAAAGATTAGGCCAGATCCCAGATAAAGGGCGTATGTTTAATATCGTTCTTCCCTAGAGGTTGGTAGTACTCTTTTACATTTACTTTTTTTTTTTATTGTACTTTTGTTACTTGTTACTTGCATAAAAGTTTATGTTCCTTTTCCCACTGTGAGTAAGTCTGCAATCTGTAAGTTTTATTTTTTTTTGTATACCTCTTGAAAGTAAGGCGTTTAGTCATTATTATTATGTATTTTTTGAAGTAACAGTACTCTTACTTGAATACAACTTTTGGCTGTTCTCCCCACCTCTGCTCATCCCAAATTGAAATACGATTGCGAGTCTTCCTTAACAAAAATATGAGATTATTATGTAAAGTGTTGAGCGTATAAGAACACTGTCTGTATTGCTATAGCCCTACATCATCTTTATGGTTGTAACTTAATTTCGATTTTATCCCAGTCCCATTTCACCAGTGCAGCTCTTTACCCTGGACGATGTCGACTCCATTAACTGTTCCAGATGAGCTGAGGGGAGCATGGAGGAGCCTGATCATGATTGTGTCCCGCTGTTCTAATGCCCTCCGCAAGGTCATCCGGCATGTCCCGCCACTGCAATGTCCCAGCATGCACCACTGCACCACCCCTCTCTGGAAATACCCCCCTTCCCCCATCTCTCGCTCTCTCTCTCTCTTTCTCACCTTCAGAGATGCATTTTCACTTTGTCATCTTTGACCCAAACCCACTATGGGGTCTGCAAAAAACGCTGAGCCGAGAAATTATATGTGCTGATTTCACATGCGCGGGATTGATATAAAATGTATTGTTATGGGTGGGGGCGATATGACAGAAAAAGATTGTTTTCGCTCATATTGATAAGTCTTGATTCAATTTTATTTTGTCTTATAAAAAATAAAAATGCATTCCAAAATAAATGTCTTGAACATTAGCAATACAGACTTTTAATCACAGTCATAGTGAAACAGTTTCTTTTAAAGTGGGTGTTTTACTTCTATAGGTTATTAACCGCTAACACATAACATACTCAGAACACCATGTTTCCTTTTATTGTTTTGAAAATGTTATATTCGCCAAAAAGAATGGATGAACATGTTTTGTAAGTTTGACTTTCGTTTTTTGATGCTCTGAGTCCCTCCTCCCTTTGCTCACTGCCCCCTTCAGAGCTATCACAACACAATTAGCATGCATCCTGCTAATTAAACTACTGCACGTCGCATCAGGTTTTTGTATATTTATGGAGAATTGTCGTGTGGGAGCGTGGGTGACGTAGGCTTGTGGGCGGAGCATTGGACAGAATCTTACAGCTAACCACAAGGAGGGTTTGAATATGGCTTGGGGGGGTTCACTAATTACTGAAATAAATTACTGAAACATCCATGAATGACATATAAAACCTCTTCAGGCATGTTTTTGATGAGGGTACAGCATTATAACATGGTAGAAAGCTCATAAGTATGTCACATTTTTTAACTTAAAATTATATCTGCATTTGGGAAATGTTCTTCATAAACTTCACCTCCATTTTCAATGAGACATTTAGGTGCTGGAGCTCCCTCTGCTGTAAGCAACAGGAACGGGAACACTGAAGTTCTTTTCCTCTGCTATGCTAATAGAGCCAAGCATAGAATGAGTCTGGCGATGGCATATGTGATTAAAAACTGTGTAGGAGAACTGGAGCATTTTTGAGGGCTCAGAGAAGATGACTCTGGATTAATGAAACAAGCGTTACTAAAGCAAAATACAACTCCAAGTATGTTTTTGATGAGGGAACAACATGGTAAAAGGTCAAAAAAGTCAATTTTGTATAATGTGTTAAGTCTGAACTCTGCTCCAAACTAGGCATAGAAGTATCGACATAAAATATATCAATATATCTATAATGACTGATACTTGACGGATACTGTTATGCAAATATTGGTGCTAATTAACATATGCTAATTTTAAGGTTAGGCATCCATTTGTGGGGCCATTTCCTCATTGTTTTGTCTCCACCTGCAGTATATTGATATTATAAGGTTAGACCTGGGTCGGATCAGTATCAAGTATTGGTATCAATATTGAAAAAATTCCCCAAAACATATACCTATAAAGGTCACTGGCAATTAGCTCATTAACAACCACACTTTTGTTAGCTAGCCCTTGCTTTTCACCTTAAGATGGTGCATTATAGCTGCTTGCTTTGCCTCCTGTCTCAATGGAGTAGTTCCTGGCCCAGATTCAGACTCTACTGCAGTACATGTAGTAGTGACTATCCATTTCTTATTGTCTTCTTTACCCTTATTTAACCTTTAAAGATCCGTGAGAATCAACCTCATTTTCAGTTATGCTCAGAGTACAGAAAGCACAATAGAACTGTCAAATTTATAAATATCAAATAAATATATTTTCTATGACACAGTCACAGTTATACAACCCCAATCCTCCCCCTCTATCTCATTAACACATGTGCTAATAATACTGCAGACAGAGCTGAGCAGTAGGGCTGGGCACCGAAACTCAATTCCAAGTAGGAACCGACCAAAAAAGTCCAGTAAGGCAGACAGAGCTGAGCAGTAGGGCTGGGAACCGGTAAATACCGGCACCAAAAAAATACCGTTTGTTCTGTGCCAACTTTATTTTCCTTGGCTTTAAATGCGTCAATAAGTGAATAAATACACTGATTTATCAACAGCTCAGTTTGCTCTCTGCACAAACAAATGGCACAAACAGCACTCAGGTTTTAACATAGTCCTACATGTGTCCAAACAGTGCAGTGTATCATCTTCCTGGTAAAACAGAAGATATAAAGTGCTGTATGCGGCAAAAAAGGTATTGGTATCAGAACAAATCAAACCCAATCCTACTGAGCAGTGACATATCTGTTTTAGTGAACTAATTTAACCCTGGTTTAGTGGTGTCCTGTCCAAGACACTGTAGTATTGTGGTCATCATTTGAGTTAACACATGTCGTATATCTTATGACAATATCAAAATGGGTTGCTTTACATTCAATATTTAGTTAGGGTTCAAACAGAGGAACACAAATGTGATTGGATCAGACTCTTTTCCACCACTTCTGTCCACTAGTACATAACAGTGTAATACCCTGAAGTCACTTTACCTCCTTTTTTATTCTGTCCATGCTGCGCTGTACAGAACCATAGTCATAGTCACTCACTGTACACTATAGCTTTGTAGACTTATAGCTTTACTGGCACAGTTTTACATTTTATGATTTTATGTAAGAATCTTGACAGCATGTTTCTTACTCTCCCTGCAGTTCTTGTGCTCCTCTAGTCTTATCTTTACAACTTCCTCACTGCGGCATTGCCTCTATGTAACCTGGATAACCTATGTCCCATTTCACTGTCCTGCTTTCAGTACAGTATCTACTGTATTTTGGATAGAGGAGAAGGAGGTCTCGTAGTTTAGTTTTGAGTTAATTTTTGAAAGAGAGTTTTATTACACAGCTTCCCTGGGACAAACAGATAGATGGAAGTAAGTCTGCCACTCACTATGTTTATATGCGCACCAGAAAAAATGGATAACCCAGTCCAGTTTAAACAGATTTTTCAAAATGTATGTAACAGGCCACTAAACCTGGGTATAGTTTGGCACAGGACAGAGTATAAACTACATCTTGCATTATCTGTTAAATGCTTGCTCTGAAACTGCCCATGAATGACCTGCACAGATATGAACACTACGGTCATCATTAAGAACTCCTCTTTCGTTTTGACCTTTGCTGACAATCTCGGTCTCTCCTCCCCGTTCACGTCATATGTGTTTTACCGCTCCATCAACACAGAATTACATAGGAGTAATTGAATAGTAAACGCACCCAGGCATACAATTAATATAACCCAGAGTCACGTTATTTAGGCCCGCCACTCGTTTCCAATCGCTTCTCTCTTGTCGCGTTCTTAGATTAGCTTTTGAACGCAATGCCCCACAGCTGTTTGAGAAATTAAAATTGGCTTCCATGACCCCCATCACGGGCCGTAAATTGTTTTGCGAAGAGTGCAAATCTAGTGTAATGTGAACATGAGTTAAAAGAAGACTGCATTGCTTGGTTATAAAAAGGATTATGGAGAATGTTCAAGCCTGAAAACAATCATGATGCGTTAAAGAGAGGGCATTACACTTCTGGGGTATTAACTGCTAACACATA
>KN483465.1:68489-97100 GCA_000787095.1 Periophthalmodon schlosseri | reverse complement strand
AAGGACAATGTTGGGTCTAGGATAACTTCAAGGTATTTAAATTCTGGGACAAGACAAGTTCTACCTCCATTAAGAAAGACATTTGATTGCTTTAGTTCAGTATGACGTTTTGAGAAGTACATACAGACCGTTTTCGTGGTGTTTAACAAGAGGCACGAATCCTTAAGCCAGTTATGCACAGACGATAAGGCAGGTGTGAGGTCAACAGCAGCTAGCTGAATGTTTCTGGCTTGAGTGTAGATGATTGCATCGTCCGCATACATCTGTGAGAATACATTTGGACAAGCATTTGGTAAGTTATTGATAGGAGAGGGAGAATAAAACCGGCCCAAGGATTGACCCCTGCAGGACACCAACATAACAGTCTAAAACATGAAGATTTTACACTATCAACAACCACATAATGTTTCCTGTGGGACAGATATGATATAAACCTTTGAAGAGCCTGACTGGAGATGTTAAACTGAGTCAACCTGGACAGCAAGATCTAATGGTTTACGGAGTCAAAGGCTTTCTTTAAGTCTAAGAAGACAGCCCCAACACAGGGGCTTTTATCAAGCAAGCTCTTTATGTTTTCTGTTAACACACACAGGGCAGTGTTGGTGGAGTGATGGGCACGAAAGCCAAACTGTAGTGGATGTAATGAAGGTTTGGTGCTTTCTAAATGAGCAGTGAGAAGTTTGACCACCCACTTCTCAGCTATTTTAGATATAACAGAAAGTATGCTTATTAGCTGATAATTAGCCATATCTGTTTTAGCACCTGATTTAAAAACTGGTGTTACCGCAGCTACTTTCCAATCAGCTGGGACAACCGAATGCTGTGAGGACGTATAGAGGAGATGGGAGATTGGCCGTACAAGAGGATCCTTAAATTCTTTCAGAAAATTTGTATTTAGACCAGTTGCATCAAGTGCTTTTTAGTTTTTTAAACCTGTAATTACTCTGGCAACTTCATGGTCTGAAATATCAGTGATCCTGAACATAGCCTGATCAGGGTCACTGGTTCTTTAATAATGGAGGTATTTACACGCAGCTCGATTGTCTTGTTGTCTTGTCTTCTGGTTCAGCCTTTTTTTTTTTTAGTGTTACCTGACAGAGCACTATTTAAGAAAGAATTGAAAAGTAAAATATAACTATATAAATATAACGACTTAAATATGTTTTTTTCTTTATATGACACATTTTTTCGCTAGTGCAACTTATACTCCGGAGCAACATATAGTCCGTAATATATGGTACTTAAAAAGATAAATTTACATGTCAGTTTTATGTGATCTTACCAGTTGATACTTAAAGTTCTTTATGTTTTAGCATGAAACAGAATCAGCATATCCATAGGAAACGACACTATATATGTAGATACATACACATCGTGTGGTGTAGAGCTTTTTCCATGAATATGAACAAATAAATGAAGCCTGCACAATTACACACTTAGAAAAATCTGACAATGCCCTGATCCATCTCAGGTCATGAAGAGCTCATTGAAATGCTATCTGATTGTTTTAATAACTGCAGATTGCCTCTTAAAAGTACTACTAAATGACTTGCTTCTTTCTTTTCTGTCACTTCTGACCTTCTAACATGAATAAATCCCAGGTACATGTCAAAAAAAATGAATATCACAGATCAACAGTGAGGAAAAATGTTAAAAAATGACTTATTGTGAGCAGAGACCATGTTGCAAAGGCCATAGTAGAATTTCAAATACAGTATGTGTCAGTGCAAAACTCTTTGACATTTCTATCTTCTGTTTAAATTTCTGTACAGTAGCAACATTTTCATTTTGTAAGAAAACTTAGCTGACAGCATTTTTTTACACCACCTAAATTTTTGCACAGAAATGTACAATTAACACCTAAGGCACATTTTCAGTAGAACACAATAAGGCTATATATGTATGTGTCACTGTTTTACATTGTTCCTTGAGATGGAATTTAAAGCCACCCCATGTTTCAGTTATCTGCTCATCCCTGCTCCATGGACTGATTGCTGATGTGAGCAGAGCACCTGAGCGGAGCTATGGAATAATTACAAAGGAAGTCTCCCCCATGAATGCTCTGATTTGATTTTCTTTGTGTGTAGACTACAGATGAATCACTTAAGACACCAGCAGAGGTTTTCATTTTTACAATTAAAACTATCAGCAGAAACGGTCACTTTTAGATGTCTAACTTTTTGAAGAAAGCATTAAAAGCATACTTTTTGGAGGGAAATTTCAAACTTCTATCCATCCTTGTATTTTAATGTATTGTAGCATTCTGGTGGAAAGAAACATGCCGAATTTCTGCTGGTTGTTTATTTTCTGAACACAAGGGCTACTGTAGGCCGTAACCCGTGTCAAAACAGGAGCAAAACAGCAGTCTCAACTCACTAGAGCCAGTCTCCAAACAGACCAGTACCTGATGAATAGTACCTTCACATCAACTTGTCAGCTTAGTTGCTATGCCAAGTGTCATATACAAAAGCAGTTTCACCAACAACAACACACCAACAGTTACAAGAACAACAAAAGGTGTCAACTCTGTACTAAACGAAAAATATCAGATCATTACAGTATTGATTCCAAATGTTTATGTTGAGAAAGTAGGATTAATTGGGAATATTTCTATAGCCGTAGCTGTACTGGAACAGATTAATGAAAATGTGGCTTCCAATCTGCACCAACGGCCTCACGTAATTATGGCTTACACATTCACATTTTTGCAATTTCATTATGTGCAATAGTATTATTTAACAAAGCAAATGTTTCTGTAACACCCTTAGCCACCTCACCCTCTCCATCTCCTTCTCTTCACCATCACATTCATAAAACTTGAATTCAAATGTGTGCTAGGTTTGTTTTTGCCTATACTTTATTTTATTCATTTATTCATTTGATAGGGACAGTGCATATTAATGAACATCTGTGACAGTTACAGTGTAAATATGACCGATTATAACAAAGGTGCTAATTTCCATCTGTCCCAGGTAACACTGAAAACAACTGCAAAACATTGCACATATACGCAGCTCGGCGGTTCAAATCACACTCTCAGCATGAACATCAGTGGTAGTGCTTTGAATGCCTTGAAGGTGAAAAAGCACTATATAAAAATGTGACCATTTACCTCTGTCTACAGGGCAACCTGTAGTAAACTTGTGTATTCCCATCAGTGAAAATTTAAAACATCATGTCTTTCCAGATGCCACAATTTGTAAGTGTCATTAGTAAAAAATAGAAGAAACGGAGCCGCCCTTATGCCCAAAACGTGGATTAATTGCCTTAGTTTTGGCAGGCAGGATTCAGTGTCAGCAAGTTGTGAAGAGATCGGAGGAATTTACATCACCACAGACAATTTGTACATGAGGCATAACAGCTGAAATAGGACACATAAATCACATTAGCTGTAACCCTGAGTCTGCCATCGATCCAGTGCTGCAAAACAAATGGAGGTGTGAAGACTTCCCCTCCTTAAACAAGCCCATCAGGTTTGTTACACCACAGGGATAATGCTGCTCTCGGGGGGCTATTAGAGCGGGCCAATGGGGGGTAGTTAGATGAGGCCAGGAGGGAAGGGGGGTTGGGGGTGTATCAGGGCAATGGGAGGAGGGGAGATGGGTTATGTCTGATAGAGAACACCCAACCTTAAGCCATATTACAAATTGGGTTTTTGGAATCTATGCAGTATTTTAGTAAGCAACAGTTGTGCTAATTATCTTAAATAGGGGATATTACACTTCTATGGGGTATTAATTGTTAAGACATAACATATTTAAGATCACCATGTTACTTTTTATTGTTTTGCAAATGCTATAATGCTATATCGCAAGATTACTTTCATGCATGGATGACATATAAAATCAGGCATGTTTTTGATGAGGGAGCAACACTAGAACATGGTAGAAAACTCCAAAAAGTATAAAAAGTATAAGTATTTTGTATAATAGGACAAGAAAAAACTATTCTGTCAACTGGACAAAATGCTTTTGAGTGAAGATCATCCAAGCCGCTTCTTCAGTCCTGAACGACTGAGGGATTACACAGACATTTTGCATAATACCCTTTTTTATTTTTGCATGAAACAATCTGTCAAATCCAAATCTTATCAAAAGTAATCTGGTTCATCTAGCTGGTTTACAAGGGGTAAAAATATCAGCATTTATAAGTGCAAAGAACTCTTTCAACGCCTTCAGTTTCCGCCACGTTGATAAGTCACCTCCCTCTCCCCCACTCCCCCTGCGGTACACACACATGCTCCCACTGTGTTAAGGGCTATATAGATTTGGTGTCATCTGGTGTTTTTCCTTTGTTTATGCATCCTCTCATGAATTTTTATTTTGGATGCCATGTGTAAATGTATTTTTAGGTTGACGCTTTAAAACAAGTCCCATGAGGTTTCTGCCCCCCTTGTAGGCAATGTGTGTCAGAACCTAAAAGTAGGACAATCTCTATTAAAAAGGCACATAACATGATATGACATGATATGTCGGCAATATACATTCTGGATTTGCCAGGCAACCTATTATAGAGACAATTACAGGAAATCAATGGAAAGGCATTGGATCAGATAATGTGGTTTTAATACAAAACAAAACATTTATTTTCATCAAATGTATCAGTGGAAGCTAAATTTCAATTGATAAAGTAATTAAATGTCAGAGTCATCATTATGTTAGCATTTCAGAGTCAGTGTTTGTTAGCTCCTAAGCTGTAATTAACAGCTAGATCCTTTAGAATGAGCCTCATCTTTACCCATAAAATAACCCACACAATACTCAAGGTGAACTAATTCTTGTTAATTCACTGTTTCTTAGAAAGCAGCTCCTCTTTTGAATAATGACCTCAATCACACCCTTTCACTGAGTCATCTTCGCTCACACGCAACTAACTTTATGTCTCCTGGCACTATGCATAACCAAATAGACCATGTTAAGGGAACAGGGATCTTGCAAGATAAAATTGCCATAAGAAGACTGTACACATGTGGAAAATGATCTTGTGAGATCTTTTTCCATGTGTTTACATTTGAATGGTACAAACAAAAAGGCTTAAGCACTGAACTGCACCTTATAAATGATGTCAAATTCTGGTCTTGTTCTCGTGGACCTATTATTTCATCCCTTCCTGTGGGAATTGTTTCTTGTCCCATTTCGTTGAGACAACACAAAAATGCTGTTGTATTTTGAGTTGTATCATTGCTCTGAAAGTGCCTGTTTTCCCCTACATGCCCCCTGCTCTGAACTTTCCTTGTTCTCTTATTTTTTCTTTAACAGTGTTACACATAGGATCCAGCAGCGTCACATAGCCATTTAATAATAATAAAAAAAAATCCACTTGAGAACACAGTGCCTGCCCTTGGATCTGAAGCACTGTACATTCTTAATGCCAACCTCATCTCCCTCTGAGTGAGATCCAGTGGGCGGACATTAGCTTTAGCTCCATGCATCATCAACATGAGTCACAACAGCACCTGAAAAACTGACACAACATGTACAGTACATAATAGACCTGCTGTAATGAAACCATGAAAGAAGCAGGCAGAGAAGAAGAATGGAGATCTCAGCTTTAGATATCAACCCCCCTGGTATCAGGACTAGAAATAAATAAGAACTGTATTTAAGTACTAGCAACATTAATCACATTTTGTTCTATTTTGCATGTACTCCGCCCACCTATGGGCTTCACTATTGTTTACCTCTCTCTGGTGCCAAGCCAGCCTCGAACAGTCACCGAGCCAATCATACCCACAGCCTGGCATATGCCCGCGAACCCGATGCCCTATAAATACTGGGCTGCTAGTCATGTAACTCTCTTCGTCTTTCAGAGCTCTCTGAGCTCAGCTCCTCTGAGATAGAATTCTACTCACCTGGAAGATTCGTCACAAGAGCAGACTGAAGATGGATTCTGCTGCCCGAGATTCGTCACCTGCCAGATGCCAATCTTGTAGCACCCCGCTCCACTGCAAAGATAAGCCTGACCGCTGTTTCGTCTGTTTGAGATGGCTCCATCAAGCTCACCTGTTCTTCTTGCCGAGAGTGCCTTGCACTCCTCAGGAGTTGGTATGGCGCGGCACTTATATGGGCCCTGTCTCCCCACTGTGCGGCGTTGCTGGGTCAGGCCCCATTGAGGATTGACTCAGTCACCACTCCGTCTCCTTTGGGTTGGGTTTAGGTGAGTGAGGATGACAGGAGCTACCGGGGCCCCTTGGATTCTGCAGTTGGGATGAGCCGCTGTGATGACACTGTCACCATCCCAGGCATCTCACCCTGAACCAGTGGACCTGCTGCCGGGGTTGTTTGCTGCCTCTGTGGTCCTCCCCAGCCTCTAAAACTGGCGCAGAGGGATTTCATCCTGGGTCTAGCATCGCAGGTCCAGTCTAGGGCATAGGGAGTGGCGACACTGTAGAAATTACAGTTGACATAACTGTAGTTCTATGAGTGTGTGAGAGCCCACCTACCTTCAGGCCCAGCTGGATTGTCTCCATCTATGAGGTGATTTGAAGAAGGGAGTTTTGTAGCTAATGGCCCGGCATTTATAGGGCACTGGGTTCGTGGCATGTGCCAGACTGATCTTTCTCAGAGGCTGGCTTGGCGCCAGAGAGAGATAACCAATAACGAAGTCCATAGGTGGACTCGCACACACTTGTAGAATTATAGTTACATCAAATAAGTGTAATTCCCAGTAAAAGTGGGATTTATTACTTTCACTTAATTATAGTAGTCTCATCTTCATACCTATGGGACAGTTTGTCAGGCGCAGTGGGCAACCATGTGAATACATGCATTCATTCACAGGTTAAGGTAAGGTTAAGGTACATTTAATTGACCCCATAGGGAAATTTGTCCTCTGCATTTGACCCATCCTTCACTACAGCTGGGGCAACCTGTCAAGAGGACCCATATCTAGATCTTGAGCTTGGCTTGGTCAGGACTACCTCAGCTCGAGGATTTTACCTGTTTTGCATGTTTGAGGTAGTTGAAAGTGAACCAAAGCACCATGACTCCCATCGACACACAGGGAGAATATGTAAACGTTCAAAAGTGCTTACAAACTTCACAATGCGTTTATATAAGTATTGAATTTTACACCACAGCTTTTTATCAACCATTTTATCACAAAAAGGGTTAACAAACAAACAGTTTGTCATATTGGCTTTGTTTCATCCACAGAGGACAAGTGTAGGTGTATTATCTTGGCAGCAATACTATTTAGCAACAACAAAATGCAACAGGGACCTGAAATTGAATCAAGCCTTATTAATGATTAAGCACGCTCCTCCTTACAATAATAACACAATGAAAAACAAGGTAGGAAGGTAATTAGCAACAACCAACAAAAATCTCAAGCGACAAGCCAATCTCCTGAAATGACACTGATATAATTACGAAGCGTTTGTTTTCAATGCGGCTTTTTTAGTTCTGGCTTTTACCCACATGCAGAGAGGTAATATTCACCACTGAGAAACTAAATTATGCACCGGCAGGAGGCAGAGAGGGAACCTGAAGAGAAGAGATGTAGGTCAGACTATGAAGTGCAAGTAAAATTTTCGAAATGTGAGATTGGACCAAAGCCTTTGAAAGCGGAGATAAAGTAGATACAGAGGAGCAGCAGTAAAAGGCTTCTAGTCTACAGAGTATGGCCCTGTCACCTTTCAAAACGTAAATGTTGAAGAAGCCTTGAGGAAAGTTGTGGGCAGGTTGCCAAAGGTGCCCAGAATGTTTTTATAGTTCCATGACACGTTTTCTAACACTGACTGGATGAAATGTAGCAAAGATAGGTATATTTAAATGTGATAGTAACAAGAGTTGTCTGTTGTCTAGTTCTGCATTTGACCCATCATGTCGTGTTGAGGAATCCTGTTTGGAGCAGAAATGACCCAGGGCTCTTTTTAGGTGTTTAGGTTGTTCTTGTGAAGACCTCACCATCTACAGAGAGGAAGGGGTCCTGAATCTGCTGGCTCGGACTACCTTCACTATAGGATTTTGCATTGTGTTTTGGGTTGATGAGGAAACTGGGAAAACGGTCTGGTCTATTTGTATTTTGTCTGGGGCCAGTTACTTACTGGCATCTCTGTACTTGAACATTGTTTATTGGTTGTTATATGATCGTTCAAATAATTTAGTTCATATCCAATAGATCTAAATGCACTTTGATGCTTTACCAGAAACTACTGCTTGAAGAATTTGTAAGTATTACCATCAATGTGATTCTCAGAAGATTTTACCTTTTGGGCAGTTTTGATCAATTTCAGAAGCATCAGCCTCAACACAAACTGCTATCCATCTCTCCACGTATCAAATATTTAAAAGTCTGTGATGGGCTGGGTAAAAACTTCGGCCAAATCTTAAAGCTGTTCTTGAGATGTTTTTGTAAAATTGAAAACTCTCAAACTGCTGAATGTGTTGCCAGTTTCCTTTTTTTTTATCTCAGGATCCAGTGACATTAGAGTCCCATGAGACGCTGTATTTTGATGAGCTAATTAGGCAGCACTTGTAGATGAAAGGCTTTGGGTTAACCTGCTTACACCTCAATTAGGGATATATTTAGGGGGATGTGTTGATGTACTGACCCAGTAACTCGGCAAGGCAACCCAACATTCTTAATGATGTCGTTTGCATAATTTCAAGAGGAGAGACTTGAATTTCTTTTCCTTGTTTATAGACCCTATATCTATCATTTTAACTCAGTCACAGTCTCAAACCTGCCCATATCCAGTCTGTCAATTCATATAAATACACTTTCTTCCCTTTGTCATCTATGTAATTTAAGCTCTGCTGCACAAGCGTTCACCGCAGCAGCAGAACCACATCCTCTCCAGCTCCTCTTTATAACCGCCAGTTTCTTGGATCAAATAGTGACAATTATTGCAACTGCGAATACATTTGGGATTTATATTTTCAAATAATTATAAGCTTTACCATTTTGCCTGATTGTGAAAATTTGAATTGCCATCTATATGAAATGGCGATAAATAGTGCAGCACTACTTGAAATAATTTTTAAAACAAACTTAACGTACTTTCTCTTCTGTCAGCTTTTAAGTGACAAAGTTAATATGTTCAATAAACTATTCACCAAACTTTACTCAGCTGTTGGTGTGTAGGCTCTCGTGGTGGAAACAAGACACTGTATATCAGCACCCTTACTATTATTTTAAAACTGCACTATGGAACTTTTCTGGTGGAATGTGGAGAAGTATGGCATTAAACTTTTCTATCTCCGTGGAGCAAAGCAGGTCACAGCAGCAGGCCAAGTTACACTGGAGGGGAAACAGTAGCTCAGTTGGTAGAGTGTCAGCTCCAGTGATCCAAAGGTTGGCGGTGCAATTCCAGCTCCCACAGATGAATGCTGTCGTTATGTCCTTGGGCAAGACACTTACCCCACCTCGCCCCTAATGTCTGGGTACACTGGTGTATGAATGTGTGTGTTAATGGGGGAGTGTTTTTTTGATGTAAAGCGTTTTCTGTGCCTTGAAGGTGAAAAAGCGCTATATAAAAATTTGACCATTTACCATTTACCAAAGCCTGCTCACTGAAGAGTGCATGTTATTTCAAATATTTTTAGCAAGTAAAACACCTGCTATCAAAGAAATGCAAGATATACGAGTGTAATACCATACTGTGGAATATTCCAGGTTACATGGAGCAAGTTTAAACTAATGAAGCTTTCATTCCAGCACAGATACACTTCCCGCACCTCTGCGTTTGCCAGTTGATAACATTTCCATAACACAAGCAGAAAGCAGATAAAACGTCCCCGGTGGACGCAAGTCAGATTACCTTATCAAGTTTTTGCCTCTGTACCGCACACGCTCCAACCGTCTCTGCCTCATTAAACCAGGTAAGGACGAGTCATCAGGAGGGAAAGGTGAAACGCTCTTTCCATTTATAAAGCTTCTTCTTAAATTAGCCGTGTCCCTGGTGACGGATACAGTGAGGATGAACGCCATGGCAAAAACACGCATGGATCAGAAGAGGGGTGGACTTGGAATCAGAAGAAACGCACATTTTGGCGACTGGCTCTCATCAAGCTGGGTCTGTGCAGTGGTGATGGTCGTCATTTGGTTGCAACTGCTTTCCTGTCAAAATAACACGATAATGATGCGAGCACTATAATCTATCTCATACATTAAGACTGCATAGGTATAGAAGTGTGCTGAATAATCTCAGCTCTGACAGGCTGCATGCTATTGTGTCCTTTGGAAAGACACTAGAAGACATATGCAAAACTATAAACTATAACATATGTAGATCATTAAAAAGGAACAAAAACAAAAAAAAAACACATGAATGAAAATCAGATGCTTACTATGGTGAAAACACTATGAAAAACTGGGAATGATGAAAAAATCTCATTTCTGTAGCTTATAACACGAAATTCAATGGACCTGTTTTATTAAACCATTTTAGATATTGCAGTTTACAATGAACTAAATATAAAATAATAATAATCACAGTAAGTACATAGCAGTGAGCGAAGATAGGGGGTAGGTGAAAACGTATATTTTTGGAGCACTTAATCATTGAACACAGGACAACACAGGACTACACAAACATCCATAAATCAATTGAAATAAAGTTTAAAGGGCCCATATTACACAATTTTCTGATCTACTGTATGTTTAATGTTGTTTTCCTCATTAAAACACACCTGGAGTTGAGTTTTGTTTCTTTCACACATGTTTAACACACAAACCCTGCTTATTTAGGCTGAGTTCTTCTGTCAAACAGAAAACACTCTGTTCCACCTTGTGATGTCATGTGCTAATACAGAAAGTGCTTCACTGTGTTTTTAAACTCCATACACCTTCACTAGAATCATTTGGATAATTTCAGACCTGAAATTGCCATTTCTGCTAAACAAAAGGTAAAAGGTAGCTGTTCATTTGAAAACTACCACTACATGACATCAGAAGGTGGAACTGAGCTTTTTGAGCTTTGAAGATGTAGACAGACTAATAATAAAGGGTTACTTAAACATGTATGAATGAAACTAAACACCACTCCAGGTATGTTTTTGATGAGGTAACAACATTATAACATGGCTTAAAGCTCACAAGAGTCAGTTTTGCGTAATATAGGACCTTTAATGATGAGAGAGCACCGTTATAACATAATCTGTCCCCTTTAACCTATCGCGCCTAAGTGTCCATGGATAGAGCAGGATCGAGACTTATCTGGCAACTAGACACGGGACGACAGCGATGTAGTTGTGAGAAGTTGACCTTAAACCACAACAATGCAACAATGTGTTTTTTTGTTTGTTTTTACCACCGTTGGCCGTTTGAATCTCATTATTTTGAAACATGCCAGAGCATTCCAAACATGTATTAGAGAGGAGAAGACCAAATTGGAAGCAGAAGAAAGCACATCTTGGCAGTTTGCTCTTATCAAGCTGCGTTCCGTGGAGAGTCTTCCAATGGTAAGTTTCCCAGTCACAATAACACAAGCTAATGATGCTACAACTTCTTGTGAAAACTTTGAATTCAACTTTTACTTTCTGCGCAACCTTTTGTAGCTGCGGGGCTTGTATGTTGCACTAAATAACCTCTACAAAAACAACGGCAAGCCTAGCAAGAGTAAGGCCACTATGCAAACAACCACTGAAGCTATATGCAAGTCTTTTCATCTTACTAGCGGACATTTTGATTATGCTATGTATTTTTCAGTACATATAAACCCTCCAGGGAGCATGTAAATAGTTTTATGGCTAAATGCTTTTGGTTGGAAGTCAATTAATCAGATCCGTGGCAGAGAGGGCCGCACCAACGCAAAACTGTATCAATGATTTCAGCACTAATGCAACACAAATCACTGTCATTGAAAAGCCCAGAGCGCCTCAAAGCTAACTGTGTGCTTTATGGAGTGGTCTAAAAGGCTAAACGCAGACCAGGGCTGTTTTATGGAAGAGATATTGGTACTAGACAAGCACTGGGTCATTTTCATTGTCTGAACTTTTTAAAAATTGAAAGAGTTGCGAGGAATGGCATCACTAAGCAAAACTGATGGTTTCAACAGTACATCTATATTATAAAAGAAGGTTTGGCAATACTGTATACAAATAAATAAATACATAAATAAAAACTGACACACACATAGGTCATAATTTACATTTTATACATTTGCACAATACCGGTCAATCTACGTTCCTACTTTCACCTATGGTCATGAGCTTTGGGTAATGACTGAAAGGGCAAGATCGCAGGGTGGCTGGGTGCTCCCTTAGAGATAGGGTGAGTAGGAGAGTAGGAGAAGCCAGCTGTGGTGGCTCAGATATCTGTTCTGGATGCCACCTGGACGCCTCCCTGGAGAGGTGTTCAGGGCATGTCCCACTGGAATGAGACCGAGGACATGCTAGACTATGTCTCGCGGCTGGCCTGGGAACGCCTTGGGGTCCCACCAGAGAAGCTGGAGGAAGTGTCTGGGGTGAGGGAAATCTGGGAGTCCCTGCTAAGACTCCTACACCCTCAACCCGGCCCTGGATAAGCGGAAGAAAATGGATGGATGGACATTTACACAATAAAGAGCAATATTTATATACATCAGCTTAACAATAGCAACAGGTTTGAAACATGCAGAATCGATACTTACCTCCGCCCTAACCCTACGTCTGAACAAAAAGGACCTGCATTGACAAATTATGCTTATTTACAGTGTTTTTATTATTTTTTATTGGCTTGGCAATTTTATACAGCACAACTTTTCATCTTGTCCTCAAGTTGCAATAGCCAACCTCTTCTATTTTCTTTTAGTCAGACAATCTCACTAATAAAGTTGTCTGAAAAGAAAATAAGAGGTGAACTATTCATACAACACACAGCTAGATATTTATCCTTTGGAATCTGCATATTTTGAAGAAGCACAGTAAGTGCATACATGCGGGGGAACATGAAATAAGTGCAAACTGGAATTTAGCGCTTAAGCTCCAAATTTAAGATGATACAGGAATAATCAAGTATAAATTAATCACTTCAAAACACAAATGATGAGGAAACTCCATTATGGCATGGCTTTGCGCCAACCCCAAGCCTGGATAAATGAAACTACAATAAAACACTTAAGGGGCACTATGTAAGTTTTTAGGTGGAGGATCTGAAACCTTCTTCACTGAGATGTTGTTGTCTTGCCTGGAATGTTTCACAAAATAACATAAAACTTAGCAATATCCATGGAAATAAAGCAAGTGACTTTATCAAATTAATTATTTTTGCCAATAAAAAGATCTGTAACTCAATAAATGCAAGAAAGTCAAGTTAATACCATATCGTGGAACATTCCAGGCACAGCAATAACATTTTCACGAGACAAGTATGTGATGGACTCTCCACTAGGAAACGTATGTAGTGCGCCTTTAATGCTAAATTATTTCAGTCTCTGCAGGCTCAGGAGTCGACGATTCAGCATGGCGACCCCACAAGGCAACAGCTGAGAGAAGAGGCTGTGACAACATCCCCTGTTCTTCTCTCCGGGGCCCCTCCAGGACACAGAGCTGTGTGAATGCTGCAATAATGTTTCTGTGTGAATGACAGTGCCCATTAATCACTTAGTATGTGGAGGACGCTTTGTTTTATAATCATTACATAGAATATTGTGAGAGCCCATGCACGGTGGTAATGAGCTGCTCAGATCAAGTACATTAGTATGGGTCATAAATCAAAAGATACTGTGCAATGAACATATATTTTTTGGTTTATTTTGGTGTATCTCTGTATTCCAGAGATCTCTGTATTGTTATTTCAAGTGTAGGGGGAAATTAAAGGCTGTGTATCTGATTTTTGCTGTCTTAAAAACATGAAAGAGTTCAATTTAAATCATTTGCAGTTGTCCCTCACTTATCTTATGCATTTAGAGCATCCTAATTATTCACCAAAATGAGTTTATAAGGGCTTTTCACAACTCTCTGAGTGGAGTTTTGGCATGACGGTAAAACTAACAACAACTAGCAACAACTAGTATGCACACTTGGACAATAAAATGTTTTCTAACTAGATGCAGACTTATTTTGACTTTAAGAGCTGCTTATACAATATCCGTACTGGGAGAAGAAAAAAAAATCCTTAAATGCATGGGACAAAAATGGGTACAAGGACTTTAACTTAAAAGGTCATTTAAATTAGCCCAAGAATCAACAAAGAAACAAAAAAAAATCTAAACGTGTGAAACTGGCTAAAATCAAAAGGTTCTGAATTGAAGTTTTTGTTATTATTATTATTTTTTTTTACTTTGTAGATATTCTATTTTTGTAGTACACTGTTTTGAAGTTGCATTCAAAATTGTAGTGTTATCAGCACTAGGATCTGTTGTTTATGCTGTTCAACAAGTGTAATCATGTTAATTTCTTCATGCTTCAAATGCTTGGTACAAGTTGTTTGGCACTTTCTTTGTTGATGCCAACTGATCCAAAAAAATACTGTATTTTTTATTCTCTGGTGACTTCTCTGGTGAGAAAGTACAAGTTCAAACTATAACAGCGACTGGATTATAGAAAAACAATGTGTCCATTTTATTTGGAATAGCTTACACATTATATTGTAATATCAACCAGGACCATGGCAGTAAAATGCTGCTCATAAAGATTCTTGTGGGTAAATATATGCAAACTTAATCCTGGCTGTGTTACCCTTTCATTGACCAGTCTGAGCCCCATAAAACATGTTATGAGGAAAATGTCTCCTAAAGATATGTACATGTATAATCACTGTCCAATAACAAAGTACAAGAGTCGTGCCCACAGTGTGTAAAGACAGACATAAAGATTAATGGTGTCGTAAACTATGTATCCTCCATGTGAACCAATAGGGATCAGCCAATGCATTATCATTTACAACACACCATGGGATCTCCTGATATTCTCAAAGGCCCACTCCCACAGAACCATGCATTATATTGCATTGTTCATAATATGACTTTAAGAGTGAATTCTCTTTTACAGGTCAACACCAGATTGATATATGAGCAGTGTGTCTGTGGCTGCTTTCTACACATTATGAGCCTGGGACTGCTCTTGCTGAAAGCGATCTGGGAAAAAAGTAGGTATTTCTTGTTTTGTTTCACTTAGGCACTTCACCTTGGCTGCTGTGCAAGGTTAAATTGTATTAGCTCAAATAAACTGACAATTCTAGAAGCTCTTTGCACATAAACTGAAAAAATATCATTGGTTTGCCTTTAACTTATAAATGAATAATCCACAAAGAACAATTTATTATATTTATGAAAAATTGCCTTGCAAAGAGTTACTGTTTCTTTAAATAATATTTAAAATTACATTTATGGTGCATTGCAGTAAGAATGTGTTTTCCAAGTCGCCAATTTTCTTGATTTGATTTTGAAAGGTCAATGATTACTATGAACTAAGCAATTACGCAGTACTTCAATCAGCTTAAAACAGGATTAACTGGGCATCATTGACTTGGCTTAAGCCAAATGCATTTGTGTCAACTTTTAAACCCTTACAGCCAAAATCTATTGGGCTTCCACAGACGTCAGAATCTACATGAAACAAAACCAAATCAAACGGACACAAATTATATGAATGAAGCTACATCCTTCTTCATTCTCTTTTGTATAGACGTTTTGGCACGTCGAGGTGGAGACGCCGCTGCTGTGGACGAGAGGGGAGCAGTGGAAGCTCTTTAAAATTCCAATGGGCTCAGAGCTGGTCCCAAACTACAGTCAGTTTTTTACCCAGCCAAGTGTGTTGTAACTCCAGAGAGAGGAGACACATCCAAACAGAGACCAAGTAAAGGAATACGGTTTGAAAAACACACCACTTTCAAAGGATATGACCTTCACTTCAACTATTACTGCTAATTCTACTATTTCTCCTACTACTGAGCTCCTCCTTGCTACTGCTGCTTTGACTACTTTTGGGACAATTATGGCTCAGGTCGTAAACAGATAGTTGGTGGTTCAATCCCAGTTCTAGCTAGTTCATATTGTTGTATCCTTGGGCAAGACACTTTACCGTCATAGGGTGTCAGTGATTTATTGTTTGTGATCAAGGCTGTAGGTGCAGATGAGCAGCCACATCTCTATAGGCAGCTGTGGCAATAGAAATAGATTATCATCTCCGAGCGTAGGGAGTGAATGAATAATGGTCTACAGTAGAGCTCTGAAATGCAATTCAAATTCAAGTGATGATTATTACTGTCACAATATATACTCTTGCCTGGGATCCAGAACACATACATCTTCAATACTCTACAAAGACCTCCCTGTAGGAAAAATAAAGTAAAAAAAATATCACAGGGGGCTGAAAAACACTGTATATTTCTGTAAAATCAATGAATGAAGCACTACACTCTGTTCATCTGAAGTGAGAGAAATTTGATTTTATTTGTAAATCATAGGTGACCAATGAGCTCCTTCGTTTCACATCACTGAAAAAAACAAATCTGATTGGACGATCACGTTTGACCGGGCTCGAGATGCAACAGAGGACGTGGTAACCAGACTGATATCAATCTGTATAAAAATACAGAGAGATATCATTTTGGATTTGCCAGACAATATATACTCTTAACCACAACTACTACAAGGAATCCCAGTTTTACTAAGGTGCACTACATACCTGTCTATTCAGTTACAGGGGTTTTTATTGTAAAAATACAGACATTCATTTCAGAAGGCATGTCTGTATGAGAGTGGGCTCACCTCTCCACAGATCTGACCTGTAATATATGCCGCTCCTGCTTGTCTCCGTAGCGATTGATACGTTTAATGCCCTGTTGTGGAACATTCCAAGTAAACAATAACATTTCCATGGAGAAAAGCAGGTCAGAAAAGCTACATGATGCACCTTTATTGCTTCTAACTACCCCGTTTGATATAAAAACTACTTCTACTACACTATAAAAACAGTAAAAGCATCTTTTTACTTCCTCCCTCAGATTCAAAAGCATATGACTATTTAGTTGTATCTATGTTTTCCCTCCAGAATTAAACTATCATCATATGATAATTTTACTCCCAAATGAAATTCAGAAGTAAAGCGTTTCATTTGGCAGGAGGATGCATTTTCTCAGTGAAAATATTCCTCTGCTGCGGATTCACAACACATGTATTTGGGTCAGTGAAGTCGGGTCTGGCATTTCTGTGAGAGGGAGACAACCCAAGACCACTGGCCCATAGCTAAACAGACGGATGTGTGTGTGTCTGTGTTTGGCCACCAAGCTTCACCAGAGTCTATTTAAAAGAACCCAATATGAAGCAGAAACTGGAGCCAATGCTGCAATTTGCACCTCACAGCACTATCTCCCCCTTTGTCTGCAGCCAGAGGCATTTGGTGTTGGAGAGATAAGGGGGGATGAGATACAGGCAACAAAGGAGAGTGAGGAGACAGCTTTGAAGAGCTCTGTACAAGGACTACAGCGGCAGAATTAGAAGTATTACTCATCTCTAGACGCAAGGTCCGTTCACTCAGATATCTTCTCTATTGTTTCATACATGGAGTTAAATGTGGAAGAATACCTTGAAGGGGACGTATTATGTAAAATCAACTTTTATAAACTTTCAACCATGTCGTAACGGCAGTCCGTAATCATTACTCAAAGTTGTGTTTTGATTAATCTTGCATTGTCCTGCATTAGAAGTTTGGGTGCTTGGGGAATTCCTGTTTTCACCTACCCTATAACTCCGCCCACTTTATAATGTTGACGTTTTATAGAGTCTGTGCTGAGGTATGGAATAGTCAGCTGGTTTGGAAATCTGATAAATGGCAGATCCTTAGACTTGTAAAACTGTCTGGTAGCATCATGGGTGTGTTTAATCTGACTGGACCACAGACCAGCTTTGAAAAGTCAGTTGTGGGACAGGCTCTGAAGATCATCTGACATCCCTCTCATGTGCTCAACACGCAGTATGAGCTCGTGCAGTCCAGGAGGAGATACAGGGTTCCTTTATGTAAGAATAACAGATATAAAAACTTGTTCGTGCCCCAGTCCATAAAATTGATTGACAACATGGACTGTGCAGATGTGTGAAGCCTGAGTTCTTTTAGTTTTTTGTTATGTCATGTCATGTCTGCATGTTAATGCTACTGACTGCTCCAAGCAATGAAAAGACGGAAATAAATGAAACCCGAAACCTGATTTTGAAACCTGAACTTTTCTGAAGTTACTTGGGATTTTTCATAAAAATCTGACTCTGGGTCATATGCAGGGTTAAAAAATGTCAGGTAGCGAATTTTGGTGGAACTTTATACTTTCGCCAATACAGACTTGTACTGTACTCTTTTAAATATGCAGCCACTGCTCTAACCTGCAAACTTCTAATAATCCTTTAACATAAAAAGTAAAAAAGAAAATTTGAATGAATATATTTGCAACCAAAGTCCTTGTGAAACATGATCTTGGCCCTACCTGCTACAACTCCCCCTCCCAAGACTAAAGTGCATTACTAAAAACCGCTCTGCCAGAATTACCATATTCAAAAAAATATACTTATAGTTAGTGAAATGTTATACTCCTGTGAGTTAGCATGCTCATATCTCAAGGAAGCACACGGTAACTTCCAAGTGTGAAATGAACTGGCATTGCCCATGGATCATATTAAAATACTGGAGAATCAAGTAGAGCACACAGTACGACCCCAAAATGCTAAAAGTTTGGGATGATTTTAGGAGTAGTTAAAGTGGTCCATTGCCCTACTTTTTATAGTTTTTAAATGTAGTTTTGCCCAGTTTTTATTACACCAAAGATAACTTCATGTTGCATATGGGAAAATGATATTACTTCTACCAATAACTGAAGTACTTCTACTTCTCATATAGTCTACCAATAACTTCTCAGACTATATGAGTACTTTTACAACTTTTACTATACAGTGAAAGAGGTATGTCCTATATTTCAGAAGTCTGTTTGTTCCAACATTAAGGCTAAAGGAGGACACTGCCTTGAGTTAACACACAATTCATTCCTGTTTTCATGATGATTGCAGCAGCAAAAATACATTTATTTTAGACTTGGGGAAAGCACAGAGACACATTTTAGTTTGCCTGAAGTTTTTCTTTCTCTGCCAGTGTGTCATTCGTGTGTCCTCAATCCCTCTCTCTCCCTGGAGACGCTCCTCATTTTACTGACACTTTAAGTTTTAGGTTTTTTTTCTTTTCTTTATTACATTGGCCTGATGGAAGGATCACAGCACTTAACTTAAAAATGGTGACTCATCTCTCTACAAAAGAAAAAGTTTTATTTAGGTATGCAGCTTGATGCTTGGTTTAGACCTGGTTTATCCTATGGTTTAGAACTGTTTAACATGTTTCTGTTTACTTGCCAATAGAATAAGTAGTTTTCGCTTGTGAGTGATTTAGTAAATGGTCACATTTTTATATAGCGCTTTTCCACCCTCAAGGCGCTTTACATCAAGGAAGCATATTCATACACTAGTGAGACACTGATGGCAAGGTGGGTTAAGTTTCTTGCCCAAGGACACAACGACAGTAATCATCTGTGGGAGCTGGAGTCAGTGGATCTGACCTCTCTACCAATGATTTTTATGTCAAGAGCGGGATTTGAACCACCAACTTTCGGTTTAGTGGACAAACGCTCTACCAACTGAGCTGCTGTCCCCCATGACTGAATCTTATTTTAAGGCCAGATACATATTTTAACATCAGTGTGTTATGACTCGTTCCACTGACAGACAAAATGTTCTAAAAATTAAGATAAATATGTTTAATTAAATTCATTTTAACTTACTTTGCAGTGCAGACTTGTTTTAGTCCAAGTCAGACCTGGTTTACCACCACAAGATGTTTTAATAGTTCTCTGCCCCTAACCAACAACACAGCGTCCTGCCTGCTTATTTATGTAGATTAGCTTGTTAAATCTTATTTTACATTACAAAATAGCTCAAGGCATATGCAGTGTTCAAGATGTTAGTCGTCCTGCTTATTACTCCACACATTACCATGGAGACAGTTAAGTATCAGTTGATAGAAAAATGTAATTAAAACGATTAAGTTCCCCACTCAAGGTAAGATATCATTTAAGTCATTAATGCCACAGGGGGGACTTGTTATGTCACTTGTTATGGCAGCAGCTAAGGCAGTAAAGTGCTTTAAATGAGAGCTTACCTTCTAGCTCAAAATTCACATGTTTAACTGCATTTCTTGTAGTTATCCAGGACAAAAATATGTTGAATTCTACTATGTAACTTGTCTGTAACTTGTTATTGCTTTGCTTGGAATGTTCCACAGTATGGCATTACATTTAAAGAGCTGGGATTACTTCTTCATCTTCAACTAAAATACTTTTTGCCAAGTTGACAGAATTAAATTTTTCTTTTACTATGGATCATGCCTGGACAACTGAGGAATAACACAGATATCTCCATGGAAACAAGCAGGTCAAGTTGCAGCTTAGATCTGTGGAGAGGCAAGTCTGCATGTTTTAAAATGTATTTTTTGCGCAACAAAAGATAAACAAATTCAAACAAACAAAGTATACAGAAGCAGGTGTTGTACCCTCCACCAGAAAAGCTACACAGTGCACCTTTAATGTTGTAATAACTAAGTTTCTGTAGAAAAGTGAAATCAGCAAATCCTTTTTTCTGCTATATTCCCCACTTTATGTCCGTTATGGCCTGACTTCCGTTAAGCACACTTCCAATGAATTACGTTGTGTTATTAGCCTATTGGAGGCATTTGGCTTCTGCTGAATATGGATTCTCTCATTCAGTCCTCACAGTGTGACGTTAGCAGTGATATAGCGAGCATGTCTCAAATCAACACACTCCTTGTTATGCATGATCTATAATGGCCCACCTCTGCTCTGCACAAGTTCCCCCTGCCAAGACCAAAGTGCATTAGGTCTGCTTCTAAATCACAAGAGTTTGGGGACAGGTTTTTAGCAGTGCCTCGACATCTGCTAATTCTCCGAAGTGTTGGCTGCCAGGAGAGCATTGCCGTTAAAAGTGCTGTAAGCTGTAATAACATTTTATTTCACACAATTAAACCGCGAGGGCATTGTCGGACTACTTATCCCCTGCACTCTCTCAGGTCAGGTGAGGTTATATCTGACGTGTGCAGGACTACTACTAAACTACTAGCTCTACAATATGTACTTGGGGATTTAAGCAGTATTTCCCCAAGTTAAAGTTATTCTCTTATTGAATACTATGTTTTGTGTCATTTGTGTATATTTATCACTGTCTTTTTCTCTCACTTTATTTGAAACACCACTGCAGAACTTAAGGTGACAGTTGCTATGTGGTAGTGTGGTTGTTGTATAAGGTTGGTGGTTTGATTCCAGCTCTAAATTGCTATTGTGTCCTTGGGCAAGTCTGTGTGTTTGGAGTATCCGCAGATTGGCAGGCACAGCAGCGTCAGCCTCAGGGCAGCTGTGGCTATAGAAGCAGCAATGAAACCCTAAAGCAATTCACATCAACCTTGAGTGTCCAAAAGGCACTATACGAGACAAATGCAATATTACAAGTAGTATGGTATAAGAAAAGCATCAGAGGAGCATTTTAATTATATATTTTTTTAATGTAATTTAGTGTTTTAAAGCAGACCTATTATGTTCCCCATCTCATTTATCCTCTCGAAGTTGTTTTTGGAGTGATTCGTGCGTGTTTGAGCAATCTTTAATCGCTTATTTTCAGGACGCCCTATTGCCGATCAATCCTCGTTTTCACCGCCACCGGCATACGCCCACTGCTCTGCACTTACTTCGTTCTCCAATTTTATTCTCTTAATCGGTGATATGTGTTGGATTCGGCAGCGTGGCATAGTCACTTTGGCACAAATGAAAAAGATCTGACATGCAGCTATCCACAGGAGGTGCTGATGACTCTCACAGCTCTTTGTTGTGATGACGTTTACGGTGACGTCAGCTCCCATTGGGCACCACAGTTTTCTAACGTTGAAATCACCAGACGTGTTTTAGATGAATATTGTGATTTTAACCCTGGAGAACCCAAGAACCCTTTTCTTCATTGGAAAATTATGAACAATGCATTAAATTACTCCTGTAAGTTCACTGAACACTGAAATATCCACTTTTTCAATTTTAACCCTTTATTCCCTAATTTAGGATCAGGGACAAATTTGACCCATTGGGCTTTAGGCGTATCATTTTAAAGAACCACAATAACAAACACTGTCAATGCAATGTCAAATGTCAACCACACAGATACAATGAGACGTGAGACAATGTTCGTTTTTGCTTGTTGAATGTTAGAACTGAATTTCAAATGTACAAACACACTTTGGCCAATGGAAACAAGAACACAAGGCCAAAATCACTACCACTCATTTTAGTTCAATATTCATCCACTAGGTGTCTCTGTGCAGAGGCCAGAAGTGGCACTCTGGGCTTTTGAAGTTAAATTTGACATATTTTTTTTTGTTTGGGTAGCAGCAATTAACTGCGGCCAAATTTGACCCCGTGGGTTCTCCAGGGTTAAATGCGCAAATTATAACATAATGATCCATGGGTGTCATAGATAATAACTATATAGCAGACATAAGCACAATAGGTCTTTTTAAAAAAAATCATGCTATGCTATTGTAAGGCAAGATTAATTGATAGCGAGTCATGTCACAGTTTCAATATGACAGCCTGATTATTACATCCTTAAAGTAATATAATTTATAGTTATGCTTTGATTTCTGTGGTAAAAGTGCATTGGTCTGTTCATGAAGTCAATAGCCGTCCATAGTGAGGCGGTCCCATGTCCTCCACTGCAGTACATAGTGGATCCTTGTGTATGTCAGATATGTATAGGTTGTTTAAGTCATTCTGCTGCTCTGCTTCTGGCCTGCTCTGTCAGACCAGCTCTTAATGGTCACTACTCATTGTGTCCAGCCCAGTAATGCCAAGGTAATATCTGACCCGCACCTGCAGTGAATCTTTATCACTAATGCTTTATGTCTTTAGTGACCACAAATGACCAGTGTGATGCCGTCCTAAAAACAAATGAGATGTTTAGATTTTAATGGTGGCATAAAAGAAATTGACTTTTGGTTGTTGGAAGCTTAGTGCACCACAACAACAATAAAACTGAACAGAAGTTGATACCTACTGGATCAAACCACACAGTCCAGGTTTCACGTAGAGATCACTTGTGTATTTTCCTACATTCATTATTGCTGGTCGCTGGTTCATCACTGTGAAGATACTGACCACTGCAGAATCAGAACACTCTAAGGGCGTAGTTAAGGCCTATCCTTGGGCAAATAATTTATTCATAACAACTATAGGTCAAACTCGTACTGAAACTGGAATATTTGACAGTATGGCATTAAACCTATCTATACCCATGGCGACAACACCACCCTCTCAGATGTGCGGAGAGGCGAGCTCATTCATAGGTGTTTCTCAAGGCATTTTTTGTGCCTGAAATGTATTTATTTTTTAATTTAACTAGGAAAAAGTTGCTCAGTTGGTAGTGTGTTTATCCATTGATCCGGAAGGTTGGCGGTTCGAATCCCGCTCTCGACATAAACATCATTGGTTGGGTGCTCAGATCCACTGACCCACAGGCTGCTGGTGCGATTCCACCTCCCACAGATGCATACACCAGTGTCTGTGTGCACTGGTGTATGTGTGTGAATGGGTGAGTGGTTCCTTGATGTAAAGTGCTTTGAGTGCCTTTAAGGTGGAAAATGTGACCACAGACTCCCTTTTTCAAGGGAGTCCTGGCCAAGAAGCAGCAATTACATAATGCAAAATGGATAAGTATAATACCATACTGTGGAACATTACCAGCAAAGAAATAACCTGCATGGTGCAACTTTAAGTGTGTTTGTAAAAAATAAGCAAGCAGGCAACTTTAGCTGGACGGGGCGGAGAAACTTGTTAACTGCAACTCCTGTGTTTTCACTCTGCAGTGGTCAGCGCTGGTCCCATTATAAGACTGCTGTGTGTGAGTACAAGGATTGTTTTGGTCAACAAGTCAACACTGCAGATGCCAAAGCAACAAAGCCATGGTTGTTACTGCAGAAAATCAAAACATTTATTCGTCTCTGCCCCTGAGCTAACACTTTCTATGGGTTTCATCATATACTGTACTTCCTGTCTTCCACACTGTAATGCATGACGTAAAAAAAATAAAATAAATGCAGTTGCGTTTCTGGTAAAGAAGTCTAGAATGTGTTTTGGACTGAATACTTGGCTGTGTGTCACCAGTAGTCACTAGGTCATGATGTCAAACTCACCCAATTATATTTTAACAATAAAATAAACTATTGAAACTTGTTGAAAGTAACACAATCTCAACCCATATAATAAACTTAGCACTGTTGCCATAGGAACAGGCTCAGTGCACAGTAGCGCCCAGCAACCTCACTGTTAGCATCACTACTTCCTGTCCAATTTTATCTCCAGGAGGTTTTTGCAGAGTCGCACTAAAATGAATACATATTTAAAGATCAGTATTCTACATATACAAATAACGGGGTAGTCTTTATTTTAATTCATTTGAATTTCAATAGGTTGTTTATTTTATATTTTCTCATTTTAATAAAAGTGACGGTTAGTTTTGAGACACAGTGAGCTAGCTAGCGTGCTGCTGTGCAAAGAGCGTACTGTCAATGCAAAGATGTAACCTTTGGAATAGTGAAAAGTCCTCAAAATGTCACATATAAGGATGCTGAAAGTCATACATTTCTATCTAATCATTGCAAGAAAGAAGCATTAGAAGAGGAATGGGAATTGTGAATTACATTTTATTTACTGACATGTGTTTGTGATTTCTTGGACAGTTATTTCATGAACCTGTTAAACTCACTCCAGCACAGAACTGCTTGCTAATGAACAAATAAACAATACCAGCTTTATAATATGAATGGTATCTGTTTAAATGCAATACAATTACACAATCAAAATAGAACTGATGTGCAGTGAATAGGTTTTGGGAGTGTTTGGGGCTGGCTACATCTCATATAGTCACACAAGCTATTTCATTTCAATAAAATAGGGCTGGAGGTAATAATTCCTGTGAAATGTTTTATTAAAATGTCAGAGGGACCAGACAGTGTAGTTACGCCCGAAAAGAGAGGTATTTGAATCACAAAAGCTTTCTGCCAAAATGGATCCCTGCTCTTACGCTGTTGTAATACGGCGTCAGATTAAGGCCGGACGAATCTCGCTCAGATGAAGCCGAAATTGATTTGTGACAATGTGTGTAATAGGTAAAGTGGTTATAGACAGATCATTCAATTTACCTCAAAGCAGAAGTAAGAATTGGCCCCAGACTGTTCACTCGGTACAATTACCTCAAGTAAAATCAAAATACTGATTCATGAACGACGCAAGATTAAAAAAAAAAAAAGTTCTTGACCTAGCTGGTTGGACATGGATTTTTCAGCAGTCACAGAAAGTAGTTATGGGCTATAGTGAGGAAAACATGGGGCATTGGAAAGAAAAGTAAATAAATACAGGCCACTTATCCTACAAATACGAATACTAATATTTTTTCATTTATTTGTCTTATATACTAGAGTTTTTCAGAAGTCTGGTGGAGGTCAGCTCTGCGCCTTCAGCCTCTCTGACCATCATCATTCACACACCACATTCACACTAGGAAAGATGGGGGAAGTGTCTTGCCTAAGGACACAATGACAGAGTCACTACTGCCCCACTGTCACAGCTGGTATTCCTAGTCTCCCTTTCAAGTACTAACCAGGAAAATCCCTTCTTAGCTTCTGAGATCACACGAGATCTGGCATGAATAAGATGGTATGGCCACAAACTGTGACTCTGTTTTGTCATCCATAGCACACTGACCCGCGAAATAGAGAATTTTCAGTTGAATTTTATTTAGCGACAGTTTAAAAGCCAAGGGACTGGAACACCATGTTGTTAAAGCCTGCCAAGTATTGTGTATAAAAATAAACACATAAAAATGTCATCTATAGCGTAGCTGTTGCTGAAAGATTTGTATTTTAAAGCATATTTTAGGCGGCTTAGAAGTTTGTCACTCTGCCGCCGGCTTAACTTGTGTATTTTGGTCTCTTTTAAGTTTGAAAAAGGAAAAATCTATTTTGGCATATCCACCATTAATTTACTGCTTGCAATTTCCAAGTTTCAAAACTACTTTCTGACTTGATGCTTATGTGTATTTACTCAAGTGAGGATTATTATTGCTATTCACACTCAAATTAAATGTTCCACGCAAGGAGATACACATTGATTTTTAGGGCTCAAAAACAAGGGATTTTTGTTATTTTTTTCTATTGTATCACTTGCTTGTTTCCATGGTGCTGTTATAGCTTTGTCTGGAGTGATCCACAGTACGGCATTAAATGATGTATATCAAGGGAGTCAAAGAGGTGATTTCACTAGGTTTTAAGTTATAGGTCAGATCCGTGGAGAGGCGAACCCACTCACAGTACAAACTCTTGCTTTCTAATGTATATTTTTTTTGTACAAGACACCTGTAATTGAATGAATGCAAGATATACAAGTTTAATGTCATACTGTTCACATCACAGGCACATCGAAAACTCCAATCTCCATGGAGACTAGCAGACCAGAAAAGCTACATAGTTCACCTTTAACCAATGCTGATATGTATATAATGTGTTATGTTTTTTTATTCCCTTACAGTGCGTTCATGCGAGGTGACTTCTGAACTACAATGATTGACTTATTTAATCTATTGGAAACTGTGTATATATATTTTATGTCACAAAGCTGCAAATACCATGATATTATTATTTTTCATGCCCAAAGGATGGATTATTCTTCTGAGCGTCACATTGAACAGAACACAAGAAATATGGCAACAATTTATGGCCCATGTCTGCCTCATACATTAGAAATGAGATGGGAACATAAAGCACAAACATCAGCTGTAAATCAAAGTCTGGAGAATGAATCACTCTGTCGTTTATTTCACCATTAGCCTTATTGATACGGGGGAGGGGGGCAGTGTACAAGCCTAGCATAGCAATGTAGGCTATGTGGAAACTACAGTGGTTAGATTCAGTGGTGGAAGAAGTACTCGATACCGTTACTTAAGTAAAAGTACAGATACCAGAGCAAAAAAAATACTCAAGTAAAGGCAAAAGTGTCACATGAAAAAATCGACTTGAGTGAAAGTATTAAAGTACCAGTTTAAAATGTACTTAAGATCTAATAAAGCTTTAAAATGTAGTGATTTTTATATAGATTTGTGCTGAATTTTGTTCAACAGAGACAATATGGAGTCAATCACTTTTTATTCTGTTTTTATTTGTATATTTTCATTTGCTTAAACTATGAACATGTTAAAAATAAACCTCAGAGCCTTTTCTGAAGGTCTCAAAAAAAAATGTAGTGGAGTAAAAAGTACAGATACCTGCTCTCAAATATACTTAAGCAAAAGTGAAGAGTATCTACTTTAAAATCTACTTAAGTAAAGTACAGATACCTAAAAATTATACTTAAGTACAGTACTTTACTACTTTTACTTTGTTAGATGGTTAGGTTACTTGAATATAAGGATTTTTGAAAGAGATGTCAAATCGAACTCTGATCTGATGGTGCGGAATCTTTGTATCGTGTTTCACTAATTGTCTGTTAAATGCAGCTTTATTCTCAAACCCAGACACTAGTACAGACCCACTCCTCCTATTGGTCAGCTTCTGGAAGGCTCTGAGTGGGTGACAGGTGGATTTGACCAATTACAGTTATGTGTTAACCTTCTGGAAGAGCAGATGGCTTATATATACTTATAATATACATTGCCTGGCCAAAAAAAAAAGTCACCATCAAAAAGAAGGTCACACACTCTAATATTTCGTTGGACGCCTTTAGCTTTGATTACGGCATTCGCTGTGGCATTGTTTCGATAAGATTCTGCAATGTCACAAGATTTATTTTCATCCAGTGTTGCATTAATTTTTCACCAAGATCTTGCATTGATGATGGTCGAGTCTGACGCTGCCCAAAGCCTTCTCCAGCACATCCCAAAGATTCTCAATGGGGATAAGGTCTGGACTCTGTGGTGGCTAATCCATGTGTGAAAATGATGTCTCATCCTCCCTGAACCACTCTTTCACAATTTGAGCCCGATGAATCCTGGCATTGTCATCTTGGAATATGCCCGTGCCATCAGGGAAGAAAAAATCCATTGATGGAATAACCTGGTCGTTCAGTGTATTCAGGTAGTCAGCTGACCTCATTCTTTGAGCACAGACTGTTGCTGAACCTGCAGTAATTATCCAATAAGAGGCTCGTACCTATTTGCTTAGTTAAATCCAGGTGGCGACTTTTTTTTGGCCAGGCAGTGTATACACTTATATAGACTTATAATACACACGTATGAATCATGTTCAGATCAAAATTGTGGTTGTCCTTATCTTAGTCCATGCTACTGTAGTGTGGTAAGGCAGGACACAGGTCTACATAAAGTTTTTTTTTTTCTTCCTAAATTTAAATATTGACTAGCAGTATAATTAATAAGCTTCATGAATTTTGCACATAGTTTAATCTTAATGTTTAATGTGAGTATATTCAAAGGTAAAGTTCACACTAAAAGTTTGCTGCGATACGCAAACCTGAATTTTGGCCTTTGTCTGCACCTTCACACATTGAACCCATCTGTCTCCACTCTGAAAGGAGACTGTCCCAGAATGCACTGAGGCAGAACAGGAAGTGCAATCCACAGTGGCGGGGTCGCGGGGTCGTTCCAAATGTTGG
>KN483465.1:44348-61523 GCA_000787095.1 Periophthalmodon schlosseri | reverse complement strand
GAGTCAACTGTAACATACATGTGCTATAGGAGCTGAAAGTGGCAGATAATTCATGAGACCATTTTAGAGCCTGCGTCATAGTTTTTTATCATGATCACATAGTTGGTGTGTATCTTACATATAGTAAATCTATGCCTTAAAGATGTACCATGTAACTTTATCGGTGGAGAGTTTGCCACATACTTGTCTCCAGAGAATGGTGTTGCTTTGCCTGGAATGTTCCATAGTATGGCATTAAACTTATCTATTTTGCATTCTTTCAATTGTATTCATTGCACAAAAATGCCTTCAAAAAATGCTTTCTTACTTGGAGCAGGGCGCCCTCTCAGATGTGACCATAGACTGTATAAAGAAGAGGACTAAAAGAGTGTGATGTCACCCATAGTGTTCGGCTCCAGTCAAATGAAGCTCATCGAGACTAGCAGTTATGGGGCAAATTTGGTGCTGAGTTCCATGCTTGGGATTCTGACAGTGAGTGTCAGAGCCAATCCGGAGTGAGGCTGTTGAAGGTAACGCCCCTTCCCACCTGCACCGCTGGTTTAGTAGGGAGCTTAGCTATGCTGTCAATCAAACCTTTGGCTAATGCTAGTGGGGTCGACCTCAGGGAAAGAAGGCGCCTGTTATTAATGTCCATATCTTGATTTATGAACAAAATAGCGAAATAAAAGCCCAAGGATCATGTACAGCGGGTTAATAGGAACATTTTAAGACCAAAATGATGAGCCTGACAGCAGCAGTTACAGAGAGAGACAGTTTTTCAATAGAAAGTGAATTGTATTTTTTTCTGGATGATTTTCTTGCTGCTGTCATGTCTGATATGGCACGAAGAAGGATGGTGATGTATGGCTTAGGTGTTTGGACTACAGCCATCTCCCATCGCCTTCAAAATGTCCACATATTTACAGTAGATTCACTGACTGGATAAATCTACTAAAAAGACCAGATAGAGATAATTTACATACATTTAACTGATAAAGATACTCTTTTTTGCGGTAAGGACTACAAAAGTGAGCATGGCGAACTATATCGGTGAGAAGATGTTTACAACTTGTTTGACCCTCTTCTATGTTAATGCCTGCGCTATAGCCTACATGCATATTTGATACATGGCCCTTATGTTAGGCGTGGAATTCATTTGCATCATTTGAAAGTGTGTTTGTGCTTTCCTCGTCTCCGGCTGAGCTCCAAATCCCGGAGAATGAATCCGGACTTCCTGAGTAAACTGCAGATCATGTCACTGCACATTTATGACGGCCAACCCCCACAGGCATTTCCAGGCCTCACTCATATCATTGAAACATCTCAGCTCCCGTGTTCAGGCTGTTTAAATACTTATGCACACATGGGCAATGGCAATGATTTCCTTTGCAATGAGGATTTTAAAGGAGACTAATCATGCAAAATCAACTTTTAAGAGGTTCTAACCATAGTATGATTGTTTTTCTTCTACTTTACTCAATCAAAGTTGTATTTAGAGTGATTCATGCATGTTTGAATTTTCCTACATTCAAGATGCAATTGCTCAAAAAATCCCCCTACCACCCACTGCCCTGTAGATAGATAGATTTTTTCTTTTTAAACAGTGATACACGTAGGATTCACCAACAGTATGTACCCATTTTTGCACCAATGAAAAAAAAATCAACTCTGTTGCAGTGGGACTGAACACTTAAAACTCTGCCCACAACCATATTTCAAATAGAGCTGTTAACTTGGTCAGTAACTGGAGGACTAAAGAAGAGAGTGAGAGAGAAGGAGGGGTCTGGACACGTGAGGAGCAGTGTGATTGGTCTGTTTAGTAGCTAGCTATCCATTGCCGGGGCTGGCAGCGTGGGCTGGCAGCGTGGCACTTTGTCGATGTTTACTGCAAAGCTATGATTTCGTTTTTGAGTTTTCGGTCACCAATCTACAGCTAGTGCTTTCTCCTGTAGAGTTCTATTTGCTCATTAGCATGCAAATAACCATTCAGACAAAAGTACCCACATTACAAAAATAGCAATGAATGTACCAAAATCAGAAAAGTAAAAAGCATTTGAGAATAACCACAAAATTCACAAAAATTCACCAGAAAGTTTTGGAACCACTAGTTTAGGACAGTCAATCCAAACTGTAGCTTTTCCTTTTCTGTATGTATTATTTCCATGGTTACATTAAGATAATTGTATAAATCCAGAGATATTTATAGTCAGGAATATTGAGTATTAGAAAAACATTGTGTTGTGGTACAGAAAGGTGTGTAAAGGACTGCTTGTCAGGGCAGAGCTAACACAATCATTTGCTGACATGTGTAATCTCACCCAAAGCAACCTAAACTAATAGGCCTAAATAGCACATTCCTCTGCCTCCTCTCACCTTTGCGCAGCGTCTGTGTAAATGATGTATTTGTTTGTTTGCAGTTGCAGCCGAGGATTTGAATGATCGCGCTGCCAAGTTCATCGACCTGGGAAAAGTAAGACAAAGTTAGCATGCTGCCCAGATCTGCGCTTGTATGTGATTCTGCGGCACAATGGCCAGGAGAGATGTATCTGATTTACATTTAACACAGTTTATGGAGAGATACATGAGTCACATTTGCATTTCCTCAGAGAAGTACCTCATCATAATACAGGCGTGGGGCCAGTATTGTAGTTTCAGTTGGGTCTTTGAAATCCCACTAAGAAAACATGAGTTAACTACTTTATATAAATAATGTGACACGAGCATGTTTTTTCAAGGCCTGTTTTTCAAAGCCTGTGCAGCAAACTCTTGTGCAGTGTTTCTGGCCTGTCAAATCCAGAATGATATCTTTCTGCAATTTTTATAGGTGCCAGTCTGGTCACCACTCCTTACTCCAGGCTAAAACACAGCCGTGTAAACAGGTTTGTCTATGTCAGTGATGCATGTGAAACAAAAGAGCTCATTGTTCACCTATAATTGTGAACAAAATACATTTTTCTCACCTCAGATTAACAAAGATTCATTGATTCTGCAGAAATCTGTGATGTTTTTTAGCCCCCTGTGATATTTTTTCTCATAAGTAGCCATATTTGTTTTGATACAGACAGACCATGTTTGTCCCTGATTGTCTAATCCACCTGGCAGTCATGCCCTTCTGAACTCTGGGAGATATTCTTAAAGTATTGGAGAAATGTGTATTCTGTATCCAGGTAGCAGTGCTCCAGCATTTCTCTTTGTAGGGATGCTGGCTAATGTGGTCAAAAGCAGGGGGGCAGACTCATAAAATTCCCAGTTAACAAAATGTATTGCACATCACCGTGGTAAGCTGTGGAAAGAACAAAAATTAACTGCTCAACTTAAGCAAAAGCAACAGAAATTAACAAACTGAGGAAAAAACCCACATGTAAAAGGCTACACTGATGTTCTCCCCGAAAGATTGACTTGCACCGCTTAAATACCCTCCTAAACAAGAAGCACCTCCCCCAGGTAAACACCATTTACTTCACAGGTACGGTAGGTATAACTTTAGCAGGATCTCACAATCCACTGTGTACTTTTGAGGGCTTAAGTCCCTTTAACCCAAAAGTGAATAATAATAATAATAAAAACACAAACACTTAAACACTGAAACAAAATGCACAAAGATATTGAAACAGAAAAAGAACTTATAGCAGTTCTCCCTTCCACATGGTCCTCACCCAACCACCACATAGAGCACGCCCTCACTTTGTCTGGACCATGTGGAGATTCAGGTAAGAATGGATGCATACGTTGAACTGAATTGAATAAATTTAACCAAATAAAATCTCTTTAAAGTAACAGGTGTAAGTGTGGTGTTTAAATTAAAGGTTGACTAACTAAAAGACAAAACAAACCCGGGATAGTTAGGTACGTCTACTTGTTTAGTTGAATATTGAAAAATTATAGGAAATGAACAAATGTGTGAATGTAAACAAAATTAAGGTGAGATTAACGGGACAAAAAAATGACTGAAAATGGGACTGAAAACCAACCTCTTCTCCCTGGCATTTAATTCTAGCTAGACAGGATATCTTGGTGTTTTATTGTTTCATTGTTCTCTGCCTATGTCATATTTTCTGTGTATCTGTTTTTGTTGACTTTTGTGTGATGCAAAATAAATAAAATAAAATTGAATTGACTGAGCTCCAGGAACAATTTTGTCACAACTTTGTCTCAATGTAGTGACTATAAATGCATTTAGGACTGCACACTGGCAAGTACCTGCTCCTCCCTCACAATAAGAAAGTCCCAGGTTGTTTTGTTTCTGGCCTTTCTATGTGAAATTTGCATGTTCTCCCCATGTCTGCATTGGTGCTCAGTTTCCCCTATTACCAAAAACATGTAGCCACTAGGTTCCTTTCTGGTGCCAAGACTGTAACAATCTGCAAGTATTAATGTGACCCTCCTGCTTAAATAAATATTAATACAAAATGCCTGAAAAACAATGGATCGTCAGAGCTTTATCCAAAGCAACATTTGGATTCTCACAGCATAGACTGTCCTTGTATGATATGCTGAGTGGTTTCCTGACAGCCTCTTGTGACACCAGGTAATTTACTATCACACTAAGAGCTCCTGTTTACTGCTGTAGTGACGTGGCCTGCCCCACCGTGTTTACATTTTGTTTTACTCTGCTCACTGACACTGATATTCTGCTACTGACCGTAACAAGTGGTTTAATGAAACAGCATGGGATCCAAAATACAGAAATATATCTTTTTACGGCCCCTAAGTACATTAAGTGCATATGTAACGCTAGTAGGCTTGGAGGCTGACTATGACCACAGTAAGAAACGTGTAATTACAATTGTCAACATCAGAAGGCTGGTTCTTATATGAGCCTGAGGTGTGAATAAACATAACTAGTACTGAAGTTTTAAACCAAAAATGTATTGATATGTATTAAATAATAAACAATAAAGAAGATAAACAACAGTAGTGAGTAGTGTTTGTAGTATTGATTGAGGCAACGGCTCAACAGCTGAGTATTAGTATTTGTACTATTGGTTGATGTAGTTCAAAGTTCAACGTTCTCAAAGTTCAGTTCTTAATATCTGTTTTAATGGTTGAGGCAAAGGTTTGAAGTGGAAATGACAGAATTGTCCCAAATTTAATCCAAAAGAATAATATGTTCCAGAAACAAAACAAATAGGTTCCAAAAGTTCTGCAGTAGGATGTGTGCAGAATGTGAGTCAGTTTTGTTTGCTTAAAGGAAGATAGGACCGCGTCAAACAGGAAGTAGTCCATGAAAATAAAGGGCTTTAGGAAGTGCGGGTTACACACACATGCAACCACAGCAATACCCTGGTTTGTTCATGTAATAGACATAAGTGCACGTGTGGTCAAAATGTTTCTTATTCACTTGTTTTAAGTGTTGTCAGTATGTCCCTGATTATCTTCAAGTATCTGCCCATACATCAGGGGGTATCGTCTATAGCTATAGTTCTACACCTACATCAACCAATAAAATCAGTCAGAAGTAGGTGAAAGGTTAAACCATTATGAATGCGTAGTCAAATTCAGGTCCAAAGATGGAATCTCAGTGAAGGATTGTAGGCTGTGTGATCCTTCATTCGTCCAGCAGGTGGTCTGTGGTAGTAAACTTAAGTCATCTGGACAATGTTTTTTGAAATCATTGAGATGTTTCCACTGCCATCAGAAGCCATTTTCAATTTCAAGGTACTAGTCTGAGCAGCTACAATTTATATCTTGAATACTGTATTTTTAAAATGACTTTGTATGTGTAATGGTTTTGTCATTCTGCTTGATAAATAGCTGAATGACCAGGCATTGTCCAGTGTTTGTTTATGCCTGCCCTCATAGCCACTTTTCTGAACGTGGATGGATTTTACTCAAATCAATTTCCACTGTTCAGGGCAATTACTGGTCCCTTCTGAGGATTGTCACGGCCCGAGCTCACAGTGACCTGTTGTCTGTGCCTACAGGGCCTCTTTATCCATCAGCAGCTGTTGTTTCCTTTGCAGTGACCACTGTTGACCTGAGGGTTGCACAATCATTCTAAAAGGGCCCAGAGATGCAACTTGACTAGTGGCTCTAGAAATTACAAACATTTCGGATTTTTCTAGGAATTTTGTGGTTTTGAATGAATGAATGACGTCAGGACTAACTTAAATCAATACCATCAATGGTATAAGTAAAAAGTTGATTACTTAAAGCGCAGTATGTATCTTTCTGGAGGTGGCGCATTACCTGCATGATTCTATGGAAATATAAAGTTAAAACCATACTTCAGAACATTCTCCATTGAGATAGATCAGTTTTATGCCATACTGTGGAATATTATAGCTGGAGGAACAACATTTGCATGGAAATAAGCAGGAGGAGGATCTTCTCAGTGCAATAAACACCACGAAAAAGAAAAATCATGCATTTATTTAAGTCTATTTTTGGCACAAAAAAGTCTCATACTGTGGCTTTAACAACAACTACAAGATTTACACACCAGATCTAAAACTAGGATATAAACAACAAGTCTAAATTTGTCATTGTGATTGTGAGTGGTTGGTTGGAGCCTAGTTCAAATGTTAAATTGTGCTAATATAAGACCCCTTATGAAATGATAGACATTGAGATGAACCAAAATGACAGCAGGTGTCCCCAAATTAAAGGGGCAGTAATGACACTTCACCTGCTTTACCTTGTAAGAATGTGGTGTGAATGTGAATGTGAAGTGATTGGTGGGAGGGGTCCGACAGCACAGATTGGCAGCCCAGTTTATTTCAGCCTACTCCAGGGCAGCTGCGACCAAAAGTACCACTCCAGAGTGTGGAGTGAAAGGGTAATATATAATAAAGCGCTTTGAGTATCTTGAAAGGTGCATTTGACTGAAAATGGGCTGTAAGTGTACCACAAGTAGTGATTAAAATATTGCGTAGTCAGGACTTAAAATAGGAGCTAAATCAGTCTAAAAAAAAGCTTGAAAAGAAACTGAGACCTGAACCAAAAACTACTAGAAAAGTTGCTTACATAAAACCCACTGCTTTGTGCGTGTGCCTCATGTATTACCCACGGCACTATCGGTCCATCTGACTCTTTGTAAAACAATCCATTTTATCCGCTCCAGCCTTTATCACACGCGCTTACAGCACAGACCTGCCCCTTACAGCTCTAGTTCACAGCATGGCATTTTCTCAGAAGCACTTTCCATTTTAAAATCTGCCACTCGTGCCAAGTCTGGTGTGAGTGAAGCCCCTTATGGACACTTAGACACAAGGCTGACACCGGTGATTAATACACCTTGACTGATGTGTTTGTTCAAGTGGATAGGACTTCAGATATGACAGTGTACTGTAGCATATACCGCCCAGGACAAGTCTGAACAGTGACAATAGTCTTCTGAAAGCAAGATGCTGTTTTGGTACTAAAGACTCACTGGTGGGGTGTTTGTCAACAGCTTGTCTCCATAGATATGTTATTGCTTTATCTGAAATGTCCTCACATCATGACATTAAACATGTATCTTGCATTTATTCAGTCGGAGGTGTTTTTTATTGCAAAAATACTCTGGAATAAAAGACCTCTCCACAGATCTGACCTGTAACTTGGTCTGGTGCTGCTTAGATAATTTAATGCCATACTGTGAAATATTCCAGGTGGTATAACATCTCCATGGACACAAGAAGGTGGTAGTCCTTCCACGAGAAAAGTTACATGATGTGCCTTTAACTCTGAGGATGAGATGTCTTGCTGAGCTAACGCAAAAACACAAAATGAAGACAAACATATGACTGTATCTGAACAAATTTAGTTTATAAATGTGTATGTTTTACTTCAGGTCCACTTTCAAAGTCTCATATTTTAGAAGGTCAAAAGCACCAAACAGAAATTTCCTCACTATTTGTATAAACTGTATTTGCTCCCTGTCTTGATTTATTCAGAAGATACACAGAAGATAGGTTAAACTCTTCTTCTTCGCACCAGCTTGTCCACTGGTCCAATGGTAAACAAAAAAATCATTTAAGCAGGCAGAGGAAAAGTGTCTCTTTACTAAAAGTGTGAAGGCAAATATTGATCTAAACAGATACGTAGTCCTAGCTGGTTAAAACTATGCACAGAGAAATATTCCAAAAGCCTTATTCCAATATTCCAAAAGAAAAAAGTGAACTTTACTTGGTTCTCACATGACACACTCAAATCATAGTTGAAATATTGTGTTCAGTCAGACTCATGTTTTTTGCTAACAGTAACTGGATCTAAAAGAGCTCAATAGAAGAATTATTAAGCTCATGCGTCTATTCAAACAAAGCCGCTAAAATAGTAAAGATATAGGCTTTCCTTGGTGACAAGTACTTTGTATGTGTACTATTTATTTATTTAGCGCTGAGCATCAATTTAAGAAAAAAATACCACATCTTTTAACAGATTTCTTGAAATCCATACACTGTAGTGAGTAATATTAACCCTTTAATGTGTTCAGCAGATAAATTGGTATATGTCTAATGAGGGAGTAATAGTTCCCACAAAATGCAAGAGGTGATCGTCTAAAGAAGCTGAAGTATCCAAGTCTGGCTTTGTCATGTTCAAACTTCAGTGTAAGTTGGAGTTGGATTTGGACTTGTCACAGTGAATTAAATGCCCCATTATTCCCGTTCACTGTGATGCATGGGGACATTAGCCTAAAAGCTTAGACAGAGTACCTTCACCTTCTTAGTCTACAGTTAATGCAAGCATGGCTCCCACTCTACAGACTTATATTTGAAACTGCAAGTGTTATGCCGGTATCGTTTAAAGGGCCCATATTACGCTATTTTCTGATCTATGTTAAAATCTTGTTTCCTCATCAAAAACATACCTGGAGTTGTGTTTTGTTTCTTTCACACATGTTTAACACACAAACCCTGCATATTTAGGCTGAGTTCTTCTCTCACACAGAAAACACTCTGCTGCACCTTGTGATGTCATATGGTAATACAGGAAGTGCTCCACTGTGTTTTAAGATCCATACACCTTCACTAGAATCGTTTGGATTATTTCAGCCCTGGAATTGCCTACCTCTGCTGAACTAAAGGTAAAAGGTAGCTGTTAACTTGAAATCTACCACTACATGACATCACAAGATGGAACAGAACATTTTGAGTTTTAGAGATAAGACAGACTAAAAATAAAGGGTTACTCAAACATGTGTGAATGAAACAACATTATGTAATATAGGACCTTTAAAAACAGATTCAGAATATTAGGTGCTTAAATGACAATTGGTTTTATGAGCACCTTGCCTTATGTTAAAGGCATTTATAGTTTAATTTTAATTTTAATTTTAGTTTAAGTTTAAACGGTTTGCAGTGGTCCAAAGTTATTCCTCACTTACTTTATGCCTTCCGAGCTCTCTAATTATTCACCGCCATGAGTTTATAAGCACTTTTCACAGCTTTCAGAGTTTTGCATCACGGTAAAGCTAACATAGAATGATAACTGTGCACTTCCTGATTCTCGGACAATAAGACGTTATAAGACATCATAAGACACAATTAGATGCAGATAGTATGGACGTATTTTGGCGTCAAGACCTGCTTATACAATATATCTGTACTGGGGCGAGACAAATTTTGCTCAAATGTATCAAAAAAAAATGGTACAGTACTTTAAGTCTGCTGACCATTTTAAAAAACACAAATGTATTACATTTCTTATCATGATTTATGTAACCACTGTGACTGGCCACATGTTCTCTGATCACTGTAAATGCCCTGATGCCAATTATTACATGTATTCATAATGAGGTGTGTGTGCGCTGCCTTTGGGGGAAATAACCTTTTTCAATTATAGCTCCAAAAAAAACAGTGAGGTAGTGGCAGAGTGGTTTGCCCTCAAGGCTTGATATCTCTGAGCAGAGTCTGACAGTCTGCTCTGTGCACATGCTTGGAAGTTTCATTTCTGAATTTCAGCAAAATTAACTGGTGAAAAAGCAAAAGCCCTGAACAGTGTTAATGAGATGTGAGAGAAGTTCAAATTTGCTCTGAATAATTCAAATCTTTTTTATAAGATACAAACATGTTTATTTGAGAGATATCTTTTTTGATGTTCACTGGGATAAATGGTTGTAATTGCTTCTTTCACAAACTTGCCTTAGAAAATGTTACAAGGCTGTGTGTTTACACTTGTCTTGTCTTGGTTTGATTCAAGACTGGCCCTGATGTAGACTTGGTCCTGATTTAGATCTGGTCTGGTCTAGCTTTAGTCCCATTTAAGTACCGGTTTGGATGTGATGTTTGGAAGAAAGTTACCAGACCATACTTGCCCTGCTTTTTGTTTGGCAGACCAGGCTGTATAAATGAATACTAAGTTCGTTTCACACTGCCACTAGTTGGGCATAAAAGAGCATTTGCTCTGAGAGCGGTGCGCTTGAGCCAGCGTGAACCTAACAATCGCATTCTGGACCAGTAAACGGCCAGTCCAAGAGCGCTTCAAACAGGAGATCTCGGAGTGGCTCCACCCGCACTCTGGAGCGGGGCAAGTATGGTGAAAATGCGGCCGACCTCGAGCCGAACTACGCAGTCTGCTGTGACGGTAAAAGTGTTTGGAATTGAGCAAAAAAGTGCTTGGATCGCTTCTATCTGTATGAATGGATGCTGCAGAGCTGCTGTTTGACACGTTCGTGTGACAAGGCAATTTAGATGAGAACTTAATATAATACTTAATATATCCTCTTGCCTCTGTCTGCACAGCTAAGCCTGGGTCTGTCTGCGCAGGTGAGTCTGGGTCTGTCTCTGTGTCATTCCAAAAGCTTTTTCTCCTCCGCCACCAGTCCATACAGTCCTGTATTTAGCCACAGGTGAAAGAAATGACCACCACTATAGGGGAAGAGAGCGTGTGCGCACGTATTCACAGGGCTCTGTCCCTTAAAGCACGTTGTCATTGAAATAAGTTCTTTGATGAGCTGATGTCCTCTCTCGTGGCTCATGGTGTTTGGGGTGAATGATGCGCGGTGTATGTGACAAGTAAAGTAAACAGAACTGTAGTGTGCACTGAGGCGGCTCCACAGAGCACATTAACGACCTTAGTCCATTGTCATTTGGTTGCTGAATGAGGTTTGTGGTTCAAAATACATTTTTCATTATCTTTTAGTCCCAAATTACAAGTTTTCATTTGTTCACAGATTTGGTGAAAAAAAAAGTGTTTTAGTTAGACAATGAAAAGTTTTAAAGGCTAGCCTCAATGTATAATTTCACTGATGAAGTTGCATAGAAGAAAGAGGGACCCTAAAAGCATTGATGGGAACACAATCAAAGAGTTACTCAAACCGAAGAACCAGTGGCTGAATAGATTTTACGATTAAATGGATAACAAGATATCTTAATCACGTTGATACTGGCTGCTGTGAAAATGAAACGCTTAATCCTCCACTGTGTCCATAGGCTATGTCAGCTTAAAATTACTCAAACATATTGCTTTCCTAAGTCTGCCCTGCTGTGATGAAATGTAAAAATGCGAATAAAATAAACAAGCAGACATCTGGGTCTATAATCCTAATTTGATGGTGCATTTGAAGTTGTTTATTCTGATGTTTAGACGTTGCTTCACACTGGATTCAGGTAGAAGATGAGAGGAGGAGGAGGAGGAGGAGGAGGAAGATAAGTTATTTTGGTGTGCACTGGGTTGGGCTGTAGTGAGGGACACCAGGAGCCCATAAAGTGTGGAGGTGCAAGATATGATTTATGATGGCTGAAGTTTGGGTATATACAAAACTTATGGGTGGCTGTTCAGAAACTGTGGGATCAAATTTTGGGACAAAGATTTATATGAAACACTGTATAGCAAATGGATACTGACCTGTCTGATGCATAGACTGTATATATAAATGGACATAGCTAACCTGCTAGCCGCTACGTTCCAAACAGGAAGCTTCCAGTCTCATCAAATCTGGCTCCAATTCACTTTACATTAGAAATCTGTCGCCCCTGTCTCTGTAACTGCTGCAATGAGCCTTGTCATTTTGGTCTTAAAATATTCGTACTGACCCGCTCTACATGATCCTGGTGTTTTTATTTAGCTATTGTGTCCATAACTCAAGATACGAACATTAATAAGAGACAAATCAGCCGACTTCTTTCCCAGAGGTCGCTCCCACATTAGCATCAGCAACAAGTGTGATTGACAGTGCTGCTAAGTGCTCGACCCCAGCAAAACCAGTGGTGCAGGTGGGAAGGGGCGTTACCTTCAACAGCTTCGCTCCAAATTGTCTCTTTGGTTGCTATGAAATATGGAACTCGGCTCCAAATTCGCCCCTATAACTGCTCTAGCCTCGATAAGCTTCATTTGCCTGGAGCCGAACACTATGGATGACGTCACACTCACTTAGTCCACTTCTTTATACAGTTTATGGTCTGAGGTTAGATTACAAGTATATTTTTTTCTTTTCTGTCTTTTCGCTATCATTTTACAGTCTAAAAAAACATTACACATTACGTGTGTAATTACAGTAATATCTCACTCAAAAAATGTGTGCAACCAATTTCTGTATTTAGACCTGTATTTCACTTCTGCACAACTTTGCACCTTTGCCTTACAATCTTTGTGACACGTTGGGATAATGACTATCATAATTTTTTTGATCACTTTCTCTTCTACATGAGTTTGTTTGTTTTTTTCACCCATAAAAAAGCTACAGTTGTAAAAGTAGCACTTTGTGACAAGATCAGACAGCAGGTGTCTGTCCACATCTAATTTTGAAACACTGAATCGAATGCAAACTTGTTTTGTATACAGCACCTTCTGGATACATCTAACTAAACTGAATGTAACACACCCTAGTTGTTTACAGTAAGGAGCATCTTTTATTAGTTAAGTCCACTGAACTACCCTAAGGTGTGAACTGTCACCTGAGTCATATTTAGCATGAAACTTCAAGCCCCTAATGAGCCATCTATTTCCAATTATAATACCCCGATTTAAAAATGTGATTCAGGTGACAGTTCACACCTTAGGGTAGTTCAATGGGCTTTCCTTATTGTAAACAACTTATTTTATTCTTCACAAACAGCCATTGGGCAGTTTTAGGACAACATTTTGAGTGAAATTTGAACCACTGATCCTCTGTTTGGTTTTCATATTTAGACCCTCAGTGCCATTCCAACGATGCCTCACGCAATAAAACTAATATGTATGTTTAAATATTCAACAGCACAGAGACGGTTTTTGAAACAATCTAACCCAACATTACAGATTACCATATTTATGTAGTCTTAAACATAACACACATTTTCAGACAGCATTAAACTGCAGTGGCCATTAGAAAGCCCATACACTTATGAGTGAGCGGGCACACAGGGTAAAATGACTGGCTTCAGGGCACAATCACACCTCCAGCTTAGACGGATGGACCCACTGCAAACGTGGCACTGCATAACTAAAATCTAAGGCCAATTCTCCAGAGGTGCCATAAGCCTCTGGCCAAGCTAACACAGTCCATTATATGTACATACTTCACACACACATTATATTACCCCTACTGTTTCAGTGATAACATCAGACAAGAGCCGTCAGGGGCCAAAGACAGTGGATCTGCTCCTTGTGTTTGTCAAAAGGAAACTGGCAATGAAAGATTTATTTAATTAGAAAATCAACTTGATAATTACACATTATCGTCTGCGCAGTATTATCGCATCAGTATAGTCCTTGGAGTGTAGGTGCGGGGTTGGAAAATGTTGAAAAAAGAAAAAATGTTATTGCAGAGATAAATGCATTTTAATCAGTTTTCACAAAAGCATAATTAAAATATAATCTCTAATGCTTTTTAATTCTACCATCAAGTAAAAATTGCAAAAAAAATGTGCAATGCGAATCTGATAAAGGGCCCTTATCACGCTTTCTGATCTATGTTATAATGTTGTTTCATCATCAAAAACATACTTGGAGTTCTGTTTGAGTTCTTCTCTCAAACAGAATACATCAGTTCCAAGTTCTTCTCTCAAACAGAATACACTCAGTTCCACCTTGTGATGTCGTGTGGTAATACAGGAAGTGCTCCACAGTGTTTTTAAACGCCATACACCTTCACTAGAATCATTTGGATGATTTCAGCCCTGGAATTGCCGATTATTACTGAACTAAAAGTAAAAAGGTAGCAGTTAACTTGAAAACTACTGCTTCATGACATCACAAGGTGGAACAGAGCATTTTGAGCTTTGAAGATGTAGACAGATTAATAATAAAGGATTACTCAAACGTGTGTGAATGAAACAAAACACAACTAATGTTTTTGATGAGGTAACAACATTATAACATGACTAAAAGCTCACAAGAGTCAAGTTTGCGTAATATAGGACCTTTAAAGGTGCACTATGCAACTTTTCTGGTGGGGAGACCTCTAACTGCTTGTCTATATGAAGATGTCATTGCTTATGCCTGGAATGTCCCACAGTGTGGCATTATTATTATGTCTTATTTATTTTTACAGGTATTCACTTTGACACGTTTTTATTGCTCAAAATCCCCTAAAACTAGAAATCATACAGTGCCCAGGGTCATATCACCACAAATCGTGCCTTAAACATGGCCTGGCCGTGTCACCTGCCTGTCTCCATGGAGATAAATAAGTTTAATGGCGTACTGTGGGACATTCTAGGCAAGACAATACAATATCCATGATAAAAGAGCAGGTGACGGGCTCTCCATCAGAAAAGTTACATAGTGCACCTTTAAAGTGGAATCAGCTGTTGACTTACTATTTTAGGAAAAACTGCTCTTCATAACATTGTAATTAGAATCAATGCAGTTGCACTAATAAAATACCAAATGGTAATAAAATGGATCATTATTTTGGGTTTGGGTTTGAATGAAGAGTATCATACAAGTCATAAATGAATAACACAACGAGAGTGTAATTCATGATGGAAGCTAATGAAGCTGAACAATGAAAAATTACAGACAAAATAGTATTTCTTCATCTGTGTGAAAGAAGTCTGTTAAAACGATGACATGAAATTAGACACAAAACGAGGCGCTCATCAAATTAGCAAAACATGCCAGTGGTGGAGAATGATTACAAATTGTATCATGAGACACTTCAGTGCAATTTGAATATTTTCTCAATTAAAAACAAATATTTTGAATTAGCACAAAAGAACACAAATGAGTTCATTATGCACTTGTGTCTGTTTATTGAGTTTGCAGAATTTTGGTAATCCAGCCAACGATACTCACATTAATACAACACCGCTAGGGATTAACCACTGCCAAATGAGACAATAAGATGAAATGTGAGAGTGGCGTTGAAGAGTCCAAATGGAGGCAGTCATCTCTTAAGTGTTGGCAGTTTGATCGTAGCTCTGACTTCGTGTCGTCACTGTGTCCATTAGCACTTCCACCGTTATAGGGGTAGGGGAGGAGTAGGTGAGGGGTAGGGGAGTGTGATTCTCATTATATCGGAAAGGACACCAAATTTCAAAACCCTGTCATAAAAGGGTTCATATTATGCTATCTATGTTATAATGTTGTTTCTTCATCACAAACATACCTGGAGTTTTTGTGTTTTGTTTAATTCACACGTTTAACGCACAAACCCTGCATATTTAGGCTGAGTTCTCTCACACATAAAACACTCTGTCCCACCTTGTGATGTCATGTGGTAATACAGGAAATGTGTTTTAAACTCCATACACCTCATTTGGATGATTTCAGATCTGGAATTGCCAATCTCTACTGAACTAAAGATAAAAGGTAGCTGCTAATTTGAAAACTACCACTTAATGACATCACAAGGTGGAACAGAGCATTTTGATCTTTCGAGAAGTAGAAGGATTACTCAAAAATGCATGAATGAAACAAAACACAACTCCAGGTATGTTTTTGAGGAGATAACAACATTATAACATGGCCTAAAACTCACAAGAGTAAATTTTGTGTAATATAGGATCTTTAAAAAGCAATATATAGAGATTATTTGTATTTTTGTGACAGAATTGTCTTAATCTGTCCTACTAGAAGTGTGATGTGTGTGTTTCAGGGCTATATCAGGAGTGCAAATTGAATAATGCAATGTAAAGCGACTTCAAGAAATAAGCAATGCCTTACTATCATTTTGGCCAGACTCAGTAATAACTTCATATAATGAAATGACCCATACACATTTTACTTTCAAATCCCTGGGTGCTTCTTCCTTAACACCTCAGTCTCTTGGACTGATAGAGTCTCTGCTCTTAGTGTGACAGCAGTGAAAGTGTATTCATGTGCAAACGACTGCTCCGTCCACACCTCCGGAGCGCTCACACGGTGCGGATAATTGACTTGTGTTGCTGACGTTTCATACATCACAGAGTTTAAGCAGCAGCAGCGACCTCCGGATTACTCACCTGCCCCCCTCACCCTCCCTCCTCTCTCACATTATACACACATGGACAGGTACCTGCGAAGGGGAAGGGCTCCGTACGAAAGCACCATATGAGGTTGTTTCATCTCCACACTTTGATGATATTAGTCTGGAGAAGAAGTGAGTTATTATAATCTCTGGAAGATTTCAAAATGATGACTTCAAACGAAAAGAACAGCATGGCCGTCTTAAAGTATAAAGCCTCCTATCATCTGAACCATTTCAATCAGAACCAGCCGTTTTACCTGCAACCTCTGCACCTCTGTAGTCTGCACAGTGATCATGTTTTTCACTGTTCTTCTCTTAGATCACTTTCAATAAATATTACATTTTACCTTACCTCTAATAGTATGATTGAGTTTCTACTTTGCCGTATATTTTGGCATTCTGGCCTCACAGCAAGATGGTTCCGGGCTTGACTCCCGGGCCAGCCATGACTTTCTGTGAAGAATTTGCATGTTTCTGGGTGGGTTTCCTCCGGTCTCGCCCATCAGCCCAGTACATGCACAATAGGATAAATCCTCCAGCTAAGGTTGTCCTGACCAAGATGATATAGCTGAAGGCCCACATAACATTCATAAACACAGCTCATGTTTAAGTAAAGTAAAGTAAACTTTTAGCAATGTGTCCCTAGTCTGGGGAATAGTGCCTTAGCTTACCTTAGGTTGTAGCCTTGTGTACAACAGTACCTACATACATAGGTACAGTTTGTGCCTCCTTCTTTGGCCAGAAGCTGTTAAATTCAGTAAATTTTTGTCTGTTTATGCCATAGACTGTGTATATAAATGGACATAGCTAACCTGCTCGCCACCACGTTCCAAATAGGAAGTGATCATGGGCTGCACTTCTGACTCCATTGACTCTGGCTCCAATTCACTTTACATTAGAAA